>PVKS010002159.1:72330-95097 GCA_004027875.1 Aplodontia rufa
CGATTTTCTCTCTCTCTCACTGTTCCTCTTTCTAAAAAAAAAAAAAAAAAAAAAAAACTGAAAAAAAATAGATTGTCTGACATTGTTCCTCTTTAAAAAAAAAAAAAAAAAGGGCTGGAGCAGTGGCTCAGTGGTTACGGCACTTGCCCAGCATGCATAAGTACACAGGTTCAAACCCCAGAACCCACAAACACAACTAAGTGTCAGAGCAACGAACATGTGAAAAACTCAATAAAAATTTATTAAAAATAACAACAACAAAAATGACTAAATTCCTCAGCAACTTAGCAAGACCCTGTTTCTTTTTTCTTTTTTTTTTAATTTTTTTTCAACTTTATTGAGTTTTTCACATGGCCTTAGTTGCTCCAACACTCACTTAGTTGTATACGTGGTGCTGGGGTTTGAACCCAGGTCCTCAGGCTTGCCAGGCAAGTGCCGAAACCACGGAGCCACCGCTCCAGCCCCAAGACCCTGTTTCAAAATAAAAAATAAAAAGGCCTGCGGATGTGGTTCAGTGCTACGGCCACCCCACGAATAAAAATCCTGGACTTACTAGCTTTTGGCTGCTGCAGCTTCTTCTTTATTCTGAGTGAAAGACGGAGGTCAGGCCTTTGATATGCTATGCATACACTCTGCTACTTAGTTAAACCCCAGCCTGTCTTTGGCTTTTTAATTATTATCTTTTTAAAGAATGAGGGAGAGAGCGAGAGAGAAACAATCAGTTTTATTTGTTTTTCATCTGGCCTTTGTTTCTCTGACACTTAGTTGTGTATGTGTGCTGGGGTTTGAACCTGGGTCCTCACACATGCCAGGCAAGCGCTTCAACCCCTGAGCCACCATTCAAGCCCCCCATTTTAGAACCTTTTTCATTCTGAGACAGGGTCTCACTAAATTGCCAAGGCTAGCCTCAAATTTGTGATCATCCTGCCTCAGCCATACGAGTCCCTGGACTGGAAACGTGCGCCACTGCACCCAGCTGCCTCTGACTTTTTGCATGTAACAAAGCTACATCTATGAGAACCAGAGAACTTACATGTTATCAATGACTCTACTTAATGCAATCCAATTTCCAGTTTATATTACCCAATATATTCCTGTACTTAAGATAAAGGAATCAATAATGATAAAAATGTCATAACTTCAACATGAACAACCCAATGTACTCCCTAAGCAGGATGCGAACAAAGTCACCGGGAGCCAATTGTTGACTATGTAGTGACATCAGAGGTCTCTGTTGCACTCTACCAGCAGGGCACTGTGTGTATAACTAGCATAACTGGGAACAAAATCAGCCTGAGAACTTCACGCACTGGCGACTGTGATGCTAACGCTCCCGGGACTTTGTATCAAGTTGTCAGTGCTGGAGTCTGGATGAAGGGCCAACAGACAAAACAGACGCCCCGCAGCAGCTTCTACTCACTGGTCTGAGGAACGGCTTCTGGACCTGCTTCGTGAGGATATGGAACATGTCCACGGTTTCCGTCGCCAGAGCAAGATAGGAGCGTGAAACACGCTCATCCTGAGCAAGCTGAGACTGCCGGGCCTGCTGCTGATCCTAGGAAACATCAGACAGGAGCCAAATTAATCTCAGCACCCGTTGTCAGCTCACTAACACACCAAGCACAAAGGAAAACACAGTCAGCTCCAAGTGGGAGGCTGTGCGCCAAGCCAGCACGCCGAAGGGAGATGACAGTCCCCGCAGCAGACCGTCCAGGGAGCTGACGTTTCGGCAACAGGTGGCCTGGGCACCTTCTGTTTTAGTGCTGGGGACCAACCCAGGGCTTTCTGTGTGCTGAAACGTGTTCCACCACTGAGCTCCGCCCCAGCCCTGACACCTTACTGAATTCTCATGAGTTTCCTGTTCTCTCAGGGTTAAAAGAAGCCTCAACCAATTTCCACGCAGGATGAATTAACTGACTCTAACCCAGCCCTTGATTCAAACTAGGCCTATAAAAGGACAGACATTTGCTTAATAAGATCTTCCACTTCATCATCTCTGTTTTAAGGGTGGGTGACGCACTCTGCCATGTATGGAGGCCTGTCATTCTGCCCCTGCACCCAGTGCCTGAGGACGGCACAGCTTTTTGAGTTTTGTTTCTCCACACTGTCAGCATGCTCGCCTCTGGCCCCTTGGTTGTGCTGTGGGTGAGGAATGGAGATAATAAAGGGTACTGGACTTATGGGCAAAGTCAGGTTAGGGGGACTTAAAGTTTTCCATCTGCCCAGAGGCCTTTTCTCATAGGGGGAGGGGAAACATCTGGAAGAGCTCACTCAGCCCAGTGAGCAGCACTGTCTGGGGTCAAAGTTGGCAGTGCCTGAAGACCCTGCAGCGAGGCTAGCGGCCTACACACCGTCCCCATCAAGGATGAGAGAAAGACATAAGAAAGCCCAGGGGGAACTGCATCACTGTGGATCTGGGCCTCTCAACCATTCGTCTGTGGGCATCACGTAGGTGCTTCTAGACAAAGTGCAGCTAAGGCTCAGGACCAGGCCTACCCTCTAGGCGCTTAGAGTCCCTTAGGGAGAATTTGCTTAATAAACCAATATCCGACAGGAACACAAGTCAGATGGTGATGGCAAAAAAGTGGCAGCAAGGAAGCAGGTGGATAGCGATTCTGGAAGGGTGGTCAGAGAGCGACACAGGGCTCGGGGTGCGATTCTGGAAGGGTGGTCAGCAAGGCCTCTCCTGGGAGTGGTCAGGAGACTAGCAGAAGGGACTGAGTCAGCAAAAGACTGGCGAAACAGCACCACAGGTGGAGGTGCAGCCAGCGCAGGGTAGGGAGGCCAGTGTGGCTGGGCTGGGGAGAGCAGAGGGGAGAGCGGAGAAGAGGGAAGAAGGGTGTCACATGCCCTGCAGGGCTGTGAGTGGAGTGGTGCCATGCAGACAGAGCTCTGAGTAGCAAGGGTGGAGGCTGGGAGACAAGAGCAGGCTGCTGCAATAATGCAGGCAAGAAATGATGGTGGTCAGGAGGCGGCGGGAAGAGGCTGGAGAACGCGTGTGCGCGTGTGCGTGTTTATTGGTGCTAAGGATGGAACTCTGCCTCACACATGCTGGGCAAAGGTCTTCCACTGACCTACACCCCCTAGCTCATGGAGACATTTCAGGACAGTGCCTAGAGGAATCTTTTGAGAGGGAAAGAGGAATCGAAGACAAATCCGAAGTGCTGAGCCTGAGCACTCAGAAGAATGAAGCTGCCGTGCACTGTGGTTGGGCAGACCCAAGTGGAGATTACAGGGTGACATGAAGGTGACTCTGGGAGAGGTTGGCCTGAGAAGACCACCGGCCGTAAGGCAAGGCAACCCTGGCTGCACAGCTCGAGCGTTAGGAGAGATCTGAGCTGAGCACGATTTGGAGCCTTTATTTAACACCTCGGAACAGATGAGATCACCAGGCCGTGGTCTGTCAACTGCGCAGTCATGTGTGGGGTGCTTCTGCTGCGTGACGAATGGCGTGATATGGGCAGGAACCAGATATGTCATGCGTTCTCTAGTGCAGAGGACAAACTCTTCCCCGCAAAATTCATTATTATACAAAAACTCCACTATGCTTAAAATCCCAACCAAAACCCTGAGAAACGCTAACCCAGGCAGCAAGAGTGGGAAAAGGGAGAAGCTCAGGGGCCGAGTGCTGGAGTCTGCCCTCACCCAGAGGTCACAGAGACAAGCAGGAACAGCCAGGGAGAGGGAGGCAACACACGACTTCCAGGGCAAAGGAAGATCATTCCCGAAATGGCCAGCGTGAGGCCTACTTGTGCTTTTTCCCATCCATTAACAGGGAATCAGCAGTATTCCTTGTCCTGTAGACTCATGCTGCTGAGTACTGACTACGACTTGAGAAGCCTGTACCTGGAGCCTAGCTTGGAAAGTGGAGCTTGTGTGCGCGAAGCAGAGGCAGGAGGAAGGGGTCGGGCACCAGGGTGGCCTCGCTCAAGAAGGGACAGGGTTCCAACAGTGGTCCAAAATGCCCAAAGCCAAATGCACGGTGGGCGCCACACCTCCGCATGCCCACAGCAAGTGATCACTGACTGACAGATAAGGAAACAGATTCAGGGATTCATTGTGGGCTGGTGCCAGGTCTCAAGGCCAAGCTACCTTAGCAGTCATCTGATTCTCCAGCCAGGTTTGAGCAGCCTGGAGACTGGTCCAGAGGGGCACCTACCAACTGTAACGGGACGTAGCCCGAGAGGATGGCTCAGAGCTACTCTGGGAGGCAGGGAGCACCTGGCCCGGGCGGACCCTCCCTTCTGGAGAGGAAGATGGACAGTAGTGGCAGGTTCTTAGCACCACTGTAGCAAAACCCTCAAAAGTGTATTAAGAAATGAACACGAGGGTAATGGTTAGGGTGGATGCCAGTGGGTACAGTGAAGTCCCTAGAAAAAAGTCAGCTGCATGAGCTCCATACAAACAGACGTGCTCACGAAGCCTGGTGTGTGGGTGCAGGAAATCCTGCATCTGTGCCCCCTGGGCAAAGACCTTTGTGAGGCTGAAGGTATAGTTTAAGCATGTTGGCTTGTACAAGATACGAAATTCTCCTCAAAGCAGCAGGAACACTTGGAATAAAAATCTTGCTTAAATTAAGTGCATCAATAATCTACGGTTCAGTGCCTTTTGACTAGCTGGGCTCAGTGGACCAAGCCTGCCATCCCTGCTCCTAGGGAGGCAGAGGCAGGAAGATTCCAAGTTCTAGACCAGCCTGGGTAACTTAGACCCTGTCTCAAAAATACAAAATAAAAAGAGCCAAAGATATATCTCATGATAGAGGCCCTGGGTTCAATCCCCAGTAGCGCACACACACATAAAGGTACTTGTTTGTTGTTGTTTTTTGGTACCAGGGATTAAACCCAGGGGTGCTTAACCACTGGGATACATCCCCAGGCCTTTTTTCTTTTCTTTTCTTTTTTTTAAGAGAGAGGGTGAGAGTGAGAGGAGTGAGAGAGAAGAAGAGAATCATTTTTATTTATTTTTTTTTATCTGGCCTTTGTTTCTCTGACACTTAGTTGTGTATGTGCTGCTGGGGTTCAAATCTGGGTCCTTGCACATGCCAGATAAATGCTCCAATTGCTGAGCCACTGCTCCAATCCCTTCCCAATCTTTTTATATTTTATTTTGAAACAGTGTCTCAGCCAGGCATGGTGGCATAGGCCTGTGATCCCAGTGACTAGGGAGGCTGAGACAGGAGGGTCATGAGCTCAAAGCCAGCCTTAGCAATTTAGTGATAACCAAAGCAACTTAGTGAGATCCTGCCTCCAAATAAAATATTTAAAAAGGGCTGGGGAGGGGGCTGGAACGGTGGCTCGGTGGTTATAGCGCTTGCTTGGCATGCGCAAGTACACGAGTTCAAATCCCAGCACCACGTACACAACCAAGTGTCAGAGCAATGAAGGCCATGTGAAAAACTAAATAAAGATTGATTCTCTCTCTCTCTCTCACTGTCTTTCTTTCTTAAAAAAAAAAAAAAAAAAAAAAAAAGGCTGGGGACGTGGTTCAGTGGTTAGGCACCCCTGAGTTCAATCCTCAGTACCAAAAAAACAAAACAAAAACCGTCTCACTAACCTGCGCAGGGCCTTGCTAAGTTGCTGAGGCTGGCTTTGAACTTGCAATCCTGCTGCTTCAGCCTCCCAGATCCCTGGGATTACAGGCAGGGCCACCGTGCCAGCCTACAGAGACACTTTTTCCTCCTCAACATTAGACTTTCAAGGCTATCTACACTGTGAGAAGGCTACCACCCAAACAGGGAAGCAGTGTCCCCCAACGTGGCTGACGACCCTTTGCAAAGCAGCTGATTTGGAATTAACCCAGGTCTGAAGTCTCCAGCAGCTGTGAAGGGCCCAGGAGCTACCCAGCAGCCACTGAAATGGCTGCAATCGTGCCGGGAGAGGCATGGACTACATGACACCTGGCAAACGGGTCTTTTTTCTATTAATAACTAAATAAAAATAACTAAGATCAATTCAAAGAAGAAACCCCCACCAGAATCCCAAGTGATTGTCACTGGAGAAGGTCACATGAACAAGTCAAATTCTTATATAGATACAAGACTTTCGCAAATCTTAATATAGTCAGATAACAAAACCTTGTCTCTAAGAAGCCCTTTAAAATTAAAAAGGCAGAGTGGGTTTGCAGTTTGAAACTGAGTTTAGTTTGAAACTAAACTCAACTTTAGTTTCAGATTTTTGTATTTGGGATTGACCCAGAGGCACTTAACCACTGAAACACATCCCCAGCCCTTTTCATTTTTTATTTTGAGACAGGGTCTTGTGAAGTTTCTTAAGGCATTGCCAGGTTGCTGAGGCTGGCCTTGAACTTGTGATCCTCTTGCCTCAGCCTCCCAAGCCACTGGAATCACAGGCTTAAATAAATTGTTAAAAGTTTTCTCCTGGGGTGTTCTTTCATGGAGGCCCACAGGTAGAAAAGTTCTGGAAGTATGTGGCACCTAATGTCACCCTACAAGCCCACAGGTGCAGCCTCCAAAGCAGAGCTCTGCTGTGCTCAAAGGCGGACTCTGCAAAGCTCTGCAGGAGAGGGACAGCATCCTCACCCGCGGCAGCTGGTCCCACTGTTCCTTGTTCTTCATCTCTTCTTGCACTTCATGGATCCGCTTTAGGGACTCTAGACTTTCATCCAGCAGAAACGTCGTGTCATTTATCAGCATGTTTATGTAGCGAACGAACTGCTTCCCAGAACTGCGAAGGCAACCAGACGGGGCACGGTCAGAAGTCTAGCAGGTCCCAGAGAAGTCTGCTGCTACCATGTGCAAGCACGTCACCTGTGACTTGGCCTAAGCTGCCCTCAGGCCTGGAGAGCCAGGACCACCACAGCCCTCTTTAGATTCCGATACACTCTTCACCATCGTGATAAGCTCATCCAGCGACACATGGAGCCACCGTGCATGGCTCGAGAGAGCCAACTGCACGACAGTCCAGAACTGTGAGCTGCTTCCCTTGGCAGCAGGACACACTCACGTCCTGGAACAGCAGCAAATGCTGCCGTTTTCCTCTAGAGTGGATTCACCAGCACAGCTGGCTCCTCCCTCCATGTTTTTAAGGAGATTCTCCTTCAGGCTGGAAAAGGAAACATGGCCACTCACCAAGGTACAAGGCAAGCACACACAGTCACCTGTACAGAGCAGATGAGAGCTCACAAGTCTGTCCCACCACAAAGAAAAGCCCACTGAAGAAACAGCGGAGCCTGCGCCTGCGCTACTGCGGTCAGCAGTGGTGCTATGGAGGGCACCCACTCTACAGGACTGAAGCTCCCAGGCGTGGGCCTGCGCTGCGGACTGGAAAAGCTAGCCTACTGTTAGGACTGAAGCTGCCAGGACAGCGAAGAGAAGAGAGGCTCCACCTCAGGGCCTTCGACTGTGAGCGAGGACTGCGGAGGAAGCCAGGGGCCGACTGGTCTTCAAGCCCACACCCGGCTCTCACCGGACCTAACTCCACCACAGGAGCAGTTCGTGGAAGTAACGACCGAGTTCCTTCACTCTGGAGACAGTTACCCAGAGAAAGGTCCCTCGGCTGCAATGCACTCACTACCGACTAGCCACTCAGTCCACAAGTGTGTGAGACGGATCACAGAGCTAAGACACGGCTCAGCAGTATCGCGCTTGCCTGGCATGCGTGAGGACCCGGGCCTGAACCCCAGCGCCACGTACACAGCGAAGTGTCGGAGCAACGAAAGCCACAGGAAAAACTAAAAAATCGATTTTCTTTCTCTCTCTCTCTCTCTCTCAAAAAAAAAAAAAAGGTTTAACATTCTCACCTATCTTTTTAAACCACTGATAGTTAACTTAGATGGAATCATTAACTTCTGGGCTTAAGCAGTCACTGAAATTTCACATAGGTAAACAAAATATCCTTTTCTTTCTTTCTTTTTTTATACTGCAAATCAAACCTACTGAGCTACTGAGCTACATCCCCACTCCTTTTTATTTTCAAGACTGGGTCTCACTAAGTTGCTTAGGGTATCACAAAGTTTTTGGCTGAGGCTGGCCTTGGAATTAGGATTCTCATTCCTTAGCCTCCTGAATCACTGGGATTACAGGTATGCACTACACCACCCAGCAAGAAGTCCATTATCAAGGTTTAGGGCCTTTCCACAGAGACTGACACCTCCGATGACAGCCCTAACCTAACTGCTTCTAATTCTAAGGTCTTCCTAACATTTCTAATTCCAAACCTTGATGTCATGTTCAAAAATACAGTAAAGTCTTATTCCAGTCATTCTAACTTCACTTAATAGTGTAAGCAGAGGAGCAGCAAAAACACTGAACACTTGCATATTCACAGAATCTTTCTTCATCGTAAACCACGCCCAAAAGCTGTCGACAATCCACACTCAGCATCATCCTGCAAGCACAGGCATGAGGATAGCCCTGGGTTCGCTGAGCAGCACCCGTGATAAAGCCTGCAGCAGGCAGAGAGCACCAGAGAGCAACAGGAGCCCAGCTGTGAAAGCCTCAAACAGGTGTTACCTGGGATTTGCAAGAGAGCAAGCTGTGACATTAGGGCCCCATACTCACTTGAACTCCTCCATAAAGGTGCCGTGGTGAGCTATGTTTTGCCAAAGGCTTTTAAAAATGGTGCTAATGTGATAGCGAATCGTGAACTTGTCATAGAACTCACTGGTGGCTCCAGTATGCTCAACATCTGAGGAAGAAAGACAAAGGGACTAAGTGACAAGTCCTTTCTTACCTTTCCAAATGCAGTTATTGCTACAACAATAATGAGGGAATATAAATCTGCACAGAGAGTGGTAAAAATCTTGCTGATACTGAGCATGCGCACAGGAAATTACGAGATGGCCTTAAAGACAAAAGTTTCATAGTAAACGTTTGGCAAGGGGACAAGAAATAAGGATTGGGCTGGGAATATGGTTGGGCATCATTTGGATGGTTATCCATTCACCAAAGACCAAAACCTGAATTATGGTATCTTCCCAATTATAAGTCTTTAATTTACAGAAATTCCCCAGCACTTCAAATATATATCCACGAGAGGAAAGAAAATTGGGTTAAATTTTATTGAAAGACATACACCTATTAAATGTGCCTATTATTTTATACACCTTTGTATCATGCACATTTTTTTTTTTCACTTTCTGAGGGGGGTACACTAAGGATTTAACCAAGGGGAGCTTGACCACTGAGCCACATTCTTAGCCCTCCTCACCTAGTTCTTTTTTTTTTCTCTTGTTACCAGGATTAAACTTGGTGACAGCCACTGAGCTACATACCCAACACTCCCTCCCTGCCCTTTTTTGAGACAGAGTCTAGCTAAGTTGCTAAGACTAGCTTTGAACTTGTGATCCTCCTGCCTCAGCCTCTGAGCCACTATGATTACAAGCCCGCACTAGCATGCTGTGCCCAGCTCCCTTTTAATTTTTTATTTTGAGACAGAGTCTCACTAAGTTGCTTAGGGCCTCATTAAGTTGCTGAGTCTGTACTTGAATTTGTGATCCTTCTGGCTTAGACTCCTGTGACACTGGGATTACAGGTGTGCACCACCACACCTGACTACATACATTTCCAGGCATGTACTAAAATAGAAAAGAATACAGCTAATCCTTCATGTATTCATTGTTAATTTATCAACTATCAACATCCCTGAACCTGTTAAAAAGAAACAAAAATCAAACTTGGTTATGCAAATGGCAAATAGCTTAAACATGAGAAATCTCAGAATTAATGACAAAATTTTAAAAGAGGAAACTGTCAGGTAAAGATAACAAAAGTTTAAAGAACACTAAAAAAAAAATCTATCAAATGGGCAGACATTACAAAAGTGACAAGACTGAGCAGAGAAGAGGGTCTGGGGAACAGGCACGGCACGCATGCTGGTAAGAATGAACGATGATGCGCTCCTTCCAAAGGCGACTTGGCAAACAGGAGCACAGCTGTCAACAGAGCCGCCCCTCTGGCCCCTCTGACACCAATTCTGCTTAAGAAAATACACATGAAGGGGCTGGAGCGGTAGCTTTAGCGCTTGGAGCGCTTGCCTGGCATGCGCGAGAACCCAGGTTCAAACCCCAGCACTACGTACACAAGAGTCAGAGAAACAAAAGCCAAATGAAAAAAAAAAAAAAGAATTAAATGATTCTCTCTCATTCTCTCTTTAAAAAAAAGAAAGAAAGCACGCACAAGCAGTTCAAAGACCAAAGTTTAAGGACACACAAGGAGGTACGCACTCTGCACCCCACAGAACAGGCCTTGCACTTGCCAGGCAAGTACCTCACCACCAGGCTGTACTGCAGCCCCAGGGCAAAGTACACTGTTGTTATTAGAGAAAAAAATGCAAATAATCCAGGTGTCCAAAACAGACCATGAAAAACTATTGGTGATATATTAAATGAAAACCAAAGGGGCTGGAGCGGTGGCTCAGCGGTTTCGGCGCTTGCCTGGCAAGCACCAGGACCCGGGTTCAAACCCTAGCACCACGTACACAACTGAGTGTTGGAGCAACTAAGGCCATGTGAAAAACTAAATAAAGTTGTTTCTCTCTTTCTCTGTCTCTCTCACTGTCCCTCTCTCTTAAAAACAAAGAAAGAAAGAAAGAAAGAAAGAAAACCAAAGACTAGCAAACAAAACTAAGGTTTGAGTCCAATTTTTTTTTTAAATAAACAATTTTTTATTTAGTTTTTCATGTGGACTTCACTGCTCCAAGACTTCGTTTTGTACGTGGTGCTGGGGCTTGAACTCGCATACTTGCACATGCAGGCAAGCACCACAACCGCCAAGCCACCGCTCCAGCTCCTCCCCCAATCATGTGTTTAAAAAAAAAAAAAAGCAACCGGAAAGATACACAGCAGAATGTTAACAGAGACTAAGTGCAGACATGAGCAGTGATCCTTCTTTTTTTTTCTTTATTTAAAGAGAGAGAGAGCGGGCGAGAGAGAGAGATCAATTTTATCTATTTTTTCTTTGTATTTTCTATATTCCCCTTAGTACACTTTCTTTTTTTTTTTCTTTTTTTGTTTTTGGTGATCAAAAGAGAAAACAGATACTTAGTAATAAAAGAAAAAGAGTAAGATAATTAACACCTATCATGCTAAGATATGAAAGTGCTCGTGTACATTAAATCAACCCTTCCTCAGATGAACTAAGCCCCATTTTATCTTATTTTCAAACAACTATCTTTGCTCCTTCTTTCGTTTTCAGTCACACACTTTCAAACAAGGATGTGTTTCATGATCCCGACATTCTGGCAATGTTAACTTCATTAACGCTGATGGAAAAGAAGCACAAACTGGAAAATGCTGCTGGCTTATCTGGAACATACCTGACTGCCTACTACTGAGCAGACTGTCACCAAAAGACTTACTTCTTGTCATTAAAATGGAGCACTAAAAGTACTGCTATGGGGGCCCAGAGCAGCGGTTCAGCGATTGTGGCACTTGCCTAGCATGCGTGAGAACACGAGTTCAAGCCCCAGCACCACGTACGAAACGTAGTCTTGGAGCAATGAAGGCCACATGAAAAACTAAATAAAAAATTGATGATACTCTCTCACTTTTCCCTCTCTCTCTCTCTCTCAAAAAAAAAAAAAAAAAAAAGTACCGCTGAACAGCAGACATCTGCGCTGGCCCTCGCTCTTCCACAGCCCTTCTACTGCGGAAGCGCAGCAGGAGGTGTGGAGAGGTGACCTCCATGGAGCCTGCCAGAGACCTCCAGGGCAGGCGCAGCGCCTCCTACATCTGAAACTGCCCATCATGTCTGCACTGCATTTCAAATAAAGTGGAGGCCAAGTGATTATTATTTACCTACTGCCCACTAGTACACATCTTTCTCAACGTTTTTTCCCTTCCTCGTTCCTAAAGTTCCCTCAGAATCACAACAGCTCATGTTCGAATCCCCAAGTCCTAGTTCCAGGTGTTCTTAAGTAAACTTGACCCCTGGTGCCCTCATGTCCCCCATCATGAGACCCTGAGCAGGTCTTCTTGTTCTTGCTTGATTCACTTTGCTCCTAGGGCCTCAAATCCTGTACCCCTGCCTGCCACCTGGAGCTGAGAGCTATGGCTCCTGCTTGTGTCACTGTCAACGTCCCTCTGAGGCCATCTTCTCGGAGCCCTTCCCTGCCCACCCTTCCTACTGTAGCCCAGGCTGCCTCCAGTCTTCTTATGTGTCCAGCATCAGCTTCCCAGTGAGACCCCAGCCTGGTGACAGGGATCCAGTGTCTTCACACAGTGTGATGCGGACACAGCTGCTGAATGAGATGGAACGCACTCTGGTTGCACTGGCTGTGCCCACTCAGCTCTGCCTTGGGGAGGAGAAGAGTCTGGAACACTTTATCAATGATCTTTCTACTCCCCAGAGCTCTTCCCTGAAGGATCAGATTATTGTGATACAAAATATCTTTCTTTTGACAATAATTTTATTTTTGAAACAAAGCCTGGAGCAGAAGCATTTTGCAGCTAGAACACTGTGGCAGAGAGGAGCTCATTCCACACACAACTGCAGTCCACACTTGAGAGTCACTGCTGTTCAGGGCTCAGACCCAATGAGCACATGTAACTCGGTTAAAGGCCCGGGGAGGGTCTGTGAGGTCCAGAAGAACAGCAGCGCGGCAAGCACAACTGTGCTTGAGTCCAACTGCTGAGCTTGTGCAACTCACTGGCTGCTGACCTCCAGCAAGCTTCTGGACTTTTCCAGGCTCCAGTTTCCCTATTTATAAAGTGGAGATACTTATAGTACCTATCTTTGGGATTGCTATGTGATTAGGTGGAAGGATTAGTGCGTGCTGGAGGAGCGGTGGCATTTAGGTCAAGTATCAACTATGCATCAGAGATGGTCCAGGCCAGAGGGCACCGGGCCCTGCTGCAGAGATCGACACCCATCCACCAGCTCCTGGAAGACTGACAGTGGGCTCTACCAGGCCCAGCACTCATCCCACAGACCAGAGGCTCAGCCCCAGGGCTCCAGTGTGCGTGTGTATACACACACACACATTCTAACCTGAAGCCACAGTAACAGGCCCAGGGTACTAACTAAGCAGGCACTAAATGCATTTAACTAAATTCTTTTTGTATTTACTATTAACAATATATGCTGGGCTGGAGTGGGTAGTTTAGTGAGTATGGCGCTTGCCTGGCATGCACAAGGATGCCGGTTCGAACCCAGCACTACATATATAACTTAGTGTAGTATTAACAAAAGCCACATGAAAAACTAAATAAAGTTCATTCTCTCTCTTTCTTACTGTCCCTCTCTCTCTTGAAAACAGCAACAACAATGTATGTTTACTGTGGAACAACTGAGAAGTTCAGATAATAAAAAAAGGCACTAAAATGATTCATAATTATTTTTTTAAAATAGAAAACTATTCATAATTCATTCAAAAATACCCAATTCAACATCACTACTATAGGACTAAGGCCTATGTCCGTCCCTGCTTTGCCGTATTACATAAGTGGGTATGCTATTTCATTACTTGGCATTTTCATTACTTTGATGTGAACAGTGCATTATTTTTCATTTCACTGCATTAGAAATAACGCTGTGAATACTTTTAAAGATGAATACTTGGGGCTGGAGTGGTGGCTCAGTGGTTACAGCATTTGCCCGGCATGCGTGAGGACGCAGGTTCAAACCCCAGAACCACGTACACAATGAAGTCTCAGAGCCACAAAAGTCACATGAAAAACTAAATAAAAAGAATTGATTCTCTCTTTCTCTCACTGTCCTTCTCTCTTTAAAAAAAAAAAAAAAAAGATAAATACTAACATACATTAATACTTTCCTAGAATAAACTAGAAGTCAGATTCACGAGTAAGAGGACATGCTGTCTATCTTGCGATTGTCCCTCAGCTCCAAACCCACTTTTCCCACTTTGCTTTGAGGTTCAGGGGCTAGGAATCTGCAGATGTCTTCCTTTACTAGAGAACTCTCAAACCCTCGGTAGGGTCACCAACAGAGGGAGCTACAGGAGAATGGGAAACCTGAAGAAGACACCAGATTCTTGCTGTTCTCCATCCCAATGGTAGCAACTGGTGCTAGTTTCCAACTTTTTCTCAAAACCCTAGAACTAGCAGGCTTGAATGCCCTCAGAGACGGTAGCACTGACCGGCCAAAGTCCTCCTTCAGAGGTCCGGGTTCCCTGGGTTCTAGTAAACCCAGCCCAGGAGAGGTGATGGCTGCTTCCTGTACGTCTGCTACCCCAATGCTGCTGTTTTGCCGAGTTAGTCCTCCAACGCCTAGACCAGTTTACTACATTAAATTCTAAAAAGTCACTGGTATGATTTTACTTTCTTGGGGAGTCCCTGACTTTTACATAAGGACAGAAAAAATTTTAAGTTCTTGGTGTGGACTACCAGGCTTCTAGAAAAGTGGGAGCCCTTTTGCCCTTAGCTGTATCTCCAGACCTTTACGTTTTTATTACTTTTTTAAATTCCAAGACAGAGTCTTGCAAAGTTGTCCAGGCCAGCCTGGAACATGGCACCCACCTGCCTCAGCGTCAGCTGCTGGGATGAAAGGCTGACGGCAGCGCGTCCGGCTCAAAGGCTTTACCAACGTACATTTTCCTGAGTTTCCTAGCACTTATTTTTCTCCCTGGCTATAGTGCATATTGAACAGGGCTTTGCAGATTAGCTTATTTCTCTACAACCACATTAGCACTGAGTATTTCTATCTTAAAAACTAAATTTGGTGGGTGAAAAGTAGTATCTCATTTTGAAATTTATTTTCTTTTTAATAGAGAGAAACAGAAGGAGAGCAACAGAAAGAGAGAGTCAGCTTTATTTATTTTTTTCATCTGGGTCTTGTTTTTCTGACCCTTAGTTGTGTATGTGGTGCTGGGGTTTGAACCTAGGTCCTCACACATGCCAGGCAAACACTGCAACTGCTGAGCCACCACTCCAGCCCCTCTTAAGATAATGCTTAGGGGCTGCAGTGGTGGCTCGGAGGTTACGGCGCTTGCCCAGCATGCGCAAGTACACGGGTTCAAACCCCAGCAACCCATGTACACAACTAAGCGTCAGAGCAACAAAAGCCATATGAAAAACTCAATAAAAATGGATTCTCTCTCTCTCACTGTCCTTCTCTCTATTAAAAAAAAAAAAAAAGATAATGCTCAATTATCTTCAACTCCCCAAGCCTGCTATATGCAAGGCACAACACAAGATCTTAGCCTGCATATGCATGAGACGCCCTTTGTACCTGAATGACCTGTGTTTGTCCCCATCTTGGCTAAGAGTTGAAGAGAAGGACTTCTACCCAAGAAGGGCCTCTAACCCCATGGTGCTCTCTGCTGTTAACAAATAAAGGATTCTGACTAGCTATCCATGGGTGGGTGCGCTTGGCTTGAGATTTAAGAGGATACGAGTAGGCTGAAGAAGGAAAACCTCTTTTATCAGAAGCCACAAAATAATAGCAACAACAGGAAAGATAGGTAGACCAACTCTTAAGAGCTCTCTCAGAGCAACTCTCTTAGAGAGATAACAGCATGGCTCCCAACAGAGAAGGAGCATGTCTTGGTTGATGGAAGGAAGACCGTGCACGGTCACAGGGAAGCCTGAAACTCGCTGCTGCTGGGCCAGGCATGCTATGGGCTGCCGAGCTTTTTGTAGAACATGGTGAGTACGTTCTATGACATGCCAAAGACCTGCCCAGAATATGCTGGGCGCAACAGAGGAGAAAAAGGCAGACAAGACACACTTGCTTTCCTGAGAAAAACACAACTGGCAGGAATCTGAGCCACTCTACAAACTTGTGCACCTGCCAGAGGACAGAGGAGCAGGCTTCCCCAACAACAGATCAAAAGTCAAAGTTAAAAATCAAAATCTGGAATACAGTTCAACCAGAAGAGGAGCTCTCTTTGCGGAGTGTCTGGTGTTTCCTATTGTTTAACAGGATTCGATGGATATGGACAATTACTAGAAATCACTCATGTGAGCCAGACAGCAAACCCCTGACTTACTCTGCAAATCTACAGACTCAGGCCCTGATCCGAACCTATTGCCTCAGGCCCTTATCAGAAGAACCCAAAAGAATGAAAAACCAGGAAAATTCCTGCTGTGACACCCCCCCACCCCCTCCCACCCCCATTCCCTCTATATGTACCACAGACTGGAAGTGGCAGGTGTGTCCTAAACTCCACTGGGCCTCCCTCCGCAGGTTTTTCCCGAATAGACCTGTGTTACTGTTGCGCCTCCACTCTCCTATGTCCTTCGTTTTTCTTTCTTTCCTTAAAGGGTAGCCCAGCATCTAAAACTGGGCTTGGGAAGAAGTAGGTGCCTGGTGAACTTTTGGAATTAACGAATGAGTGAAGGTTCCCAGAGGCTCCCCAAAATCCTGACTTCACGGGCTTCAGTGGGGTCCCAGAATAAGTTGGGTTTTTGGTTTGTTTGTTTATCAGTGCTGGGGCTGGACCCCAGGGCGTTATGCATGGTGGGCAAGCGCTCTACCACTGAGCTGCTCTCCAGCCCTAAGAACAAGCATTTTTAACAAGCTCCATATTTTAACCACGCTTTGGAAACTCTAACTTACAGGACAGTGTTATAAAACTAATGCAGTTAAGTTCACAGCTAAAATGAACCAGGAAATTTCACTCAGATCAAGAATATCAACTTGGATTACTGATACCACACTGAGCCAGCCAAAACAAACGGCAGGATTCGGAATGTTCAATGTAATATTCCAAACCAACAGCATATGCCCTGTGGGTAGTGGGTTGGCAGATTATACTATTAAATGCACATCAGGGTATGAGGTCCCGTTTAGAGCAACTCCACCTGCTGGCTTCAGGGGACCTTACCCAAGCCTGACTCCCACATACTGCAGCGTACGCCTTCGAACCTACCTGTGTAGAATTTCATCAGAGAAGGTACCAGCAATTTGGTGGAGAGAGGATGGTTCTCAATCATTTCAAAAAACTTCTGGGTGCGTGGCTGAACCGCCGGGTTGGTCATAAACATGACTTCTACCAGTTTGGCCACCAGATATGGATTTCGGATGTAGTTCTGGTTGCACAACATCACAACAAGGAACATCACAATATCCTGAGTGCAGGGCTCATAAAGCACCTGAGGAGAGTATCTGGGCAGAGGCAAGAGAGGCAAGAAATGAATCTCTGCAGAATTCCACTCGGGCAAAGGCTGGCTGGTGTCCTCGGGGTTGGAGGACAAACAGGAGTAAAGACACTTAGTTCCCTCAGTGTGCTGAGTTTCAAGTGACTGCATTTTCTTTAGTATAAAAATAATTTATACTAACTTTAGATTTCCCTTTTTATTTTACTTTGCAGTACTGGGGATTGAACCCAAAGGCTCTATCACTAAGCCACATCCCCAGCCCTTTTAACTTTTTATTTTGAGACAGGGTCTCACCAAGCTGCTGAGGCTGCACTCCTCCGACCTCAGTTTCCCAAGTTGCTGGGATTACAGGAATGCACTATCACACCTAGTGAATTTTTCTGTTAAAAAACTTTCAATTTATGTTTTGAGGCTATTTACTTATACATTATTTTTACCACCCCCACACTGGGTATATTACACTTTTTTTTTTTTTAAAGAGAGAAGGACAGTAAGAGAGAGAGACAAGGGAGAATCAAATTTTATTGAGGTTTTCATATGGCTTTCGTTGCTCTGACACTTAGTTGTACATGTGGGTGCTGGGGTTTGAACCCGTGTACTTGCGCATGCCAGGCAAGCACTGTAACCACTGAGCCACCGCTCCAGCCCCTGGGTATACTACTTTTACTTTTGTTGTTGTTTATTTTTTTAAAGAGAGAGAGAGATAGGGATAGTAGGAATCAGAGAAAAAGAGAAAACCAATTTTTATTTAATTTTTCATGTGGTCTTCGTTGCTCCAACACTCCGTTGTGTACGTGGTGCTAGGGTTCGAACTCTCATCTTTGTGCATGCCAGGCAAGCACCATAACTGCTGAGCCACCTCTCCAGCCCCACTACTATAGTGATGTTATCATGGTGACAAGGAATTATAGTTATAATGTTTCCAAACTGTGATCTTTTTAAAAGTGAATTATGAATTTGTGTTTTTTTGGGTGATGCTGGGGATTGAACTCAGGGACTCAGGCATGGTAGGCAAGTGCTCTCTCTGCCACTGAGCTACACCCCCCATTCCTTGAATAGTGAATTTAATAAACCAAATAAGAATCTGTAGGAAAAAAACCCTCAAGTATCAGTTATAAGTTCAAATAGTTCTTTAAAAGCATTCTCCAATTTTATAATTGAGACATATTTTGGTACAAAATATAGATGCAGACATTTCCGGCTTTCGGATGCTCATTCGGATATTTATAAACTGCTCTGCCCATTTCTCGGGAACACATACTCAACCATCAGAAATTCACCTCAGGGTTCACAGAACACATTATCATCTGCATTGTTAGTCCTGTTTCTGCTCTGGAGATATTTGTTATTGGTATGGGCCTGGTGCCACAGATGCATTTAGTTTTCCAGTCTCAATCCTATAGAATTTCAAGCCTAAACTGGAGATCTGCAACACAGTGCATTATATCACAAACATATTATGTATAAGAACATTATTAGAGGGGCTGGAGTGGTGGGAGTAGTGGCTCAGCAGTTGTAGTGCTTGCCTCGCATTCACAAGGATACAGGTTCGAATCCTAGCACCATGTACACAATGGAGTGTTGGAGCAACAAAGCCACATGAAAAAATAAATAAAAGAGATTCTGTCTCCATCTTAAAAAAATATTAGAACTATATAACATGTCAGAGTCACTTACTGTACAATAAAAAATAAAAACTCAGCAACATCTTCTACATAAAACTCAGGCAACGCTGCAAACACCTTGGGGACATCTGAATTTAAAGGCAGTGTTATGCTGTCAAAGAGAAAAGAAAAGCACAATTGGCAGAATGAAATCACAGCATATCAAACTACATTATCATTAATTAAATACTGTATTAATGGGAAACCCCTCATTCTATAATACAACTATGTCAAAAGTCCACAGGCAAAGAAACCACAACCAGAAGCAAGAGGGAAGGAGAACAGTGGGCACACTCCCCGGTCTTGATGTCGTGTTAAAATTAATGCAATAAATAAAATGGGAAGGAAATAACAAAGACGTATTTGCTGCTTGTGTAACTTACACTGTTGGAGCCAACAGAGCCAGAGGTGTATTTCCATTACTTTTTTCACTCCCATGGGAGCTTAGGCCAATCTCACCACGTTGGTGAGCCTGAGACTTCATAATAACCATAAAATAACAGTAAAGTAAAAATAGCTGCCTAGAGATTCGAGTTGAGGACACAGTGACCATGATGCTCTTAGCTGACTCTGCATTAGCTGAACGCTGAGACCCAGCACTTAGGAGGACCTGATGCTCTATTATTGCCAGCATTTTGCCTCCACTTTATAGATTTTTCTATCGATCAAAGATTGCATAGCAAATTTTAAATAATGCTCTGCTAAAATTAAAAAGAACAGTGCTGACATTCACCTATGGCTGTAACTAATTATAGGCAAAATACTTATTAACTGCCAACTTCATGGCCCATGTAAATGCAACCTGCAAACCGAGAAGTGAATTCTCGGTAGAGTAGGGGTTTCAGCTTCAGTAACTGCCTCTGAAGAACAAAGACAAGACAGCTCAGATGAGGCTAAGAGGAAAGAGCACACTCACTCGGGATAGGCAGGGTCCAGGATGCGGAGCAGCAGCTGAATGAGAAGGCCATAGAAGTTCAGACATCGCCGCAGGAAGCTCTCGTCAAGTAAGCCAGCGTCAGCGCAGGCCTTGCACCGTACCAGTTTCTGTGGAAGTAGGCATGTCCCCACCCAGACACTAGTCAGAAGCCACGGCCTACAGTGTGACCGGGCAAGGAATGGGGCCAAGGAATGGAAAAATGGGGCCAGAGCTTCTAGAACCTCCTCTCCACCTAGCTACAGGCTGCTGGTCGAGTCGCAAGACCTTTCTTTTTCCTGAGAAAAGCTAAATGGAGGCCATGCAAATCACTGAGCCAAGTCCAGCTCACAGTCAGTGTTGAGGAGGGACAACGTGGTTAGGGACGGGCTGGCAGGGAGGCCCTCTGGGTGTCACAACAGTTAGTGCAAAATAGCCAGACAAGTCCACACCTGAATTCCAGTACCACCACTTGGGAGCTGCCCTCAGCGAGATGCCCCCAGGGATACAATCCCAGTGCAGGGACACCGTGAGAATGACACGGGCATGCACACTCTGAAGCACAATGTAAACTCAGTGACCCCTTGAAACACTGCGGACAGCTTCCACCATCTTGAAGCACCCTTGTCTACTAGCAAATGAGAAGCCGGAACCTTAACTTGTACCAGAAATCAAAGACAGGTCATTCCCAAGTACCATCCTAGTAACCAACAGGAAATCATGTCCAGCTAACATTCAGATTTATACCTAAAACATGAACGTACAAAAATGCATGCACTCGCTATGTGTGCTTTCCCTGCACGAGGCTCGCCGGTATCCTTTCTCCCTCTTCAGTGCTAAACATGGAACCGAGGGCCGTGCACATGCTAGGCAAGTGCTCTACCACTGAGCTACAATACAGCCCCAGCCCTTTTATTCTGAGTCTCCCTAAGCTGCTGAGACTGGTCTTGAACTGCTGATGCTCCTCCCTCAGCCTCCCTTATAGCTGGGCTTATGGCGTGTGCCACCACGCCTCAGCACATGTTTTTCACTGAAGCTCACGGGCAGGAATGTTCCCACCTATATTCAGATTCTGCACAACAGATCACTGTCAATTAAAAATGAAGAGTGAGGGGCAAAGGAAAGAGACCTTCCCTTCCCGAGGACTCTGCACGTGCTGGAGGATGTGCATGGCGGTGGCAGGGGTATCCAGCACAAGGAAGGGAAGGTGCAGGGAGGCTGGCCCGAAAGACGAACCCCAGGGGCACACGCGTGCACATTCTGTGCTGAGACTTGAGAAGTACACAGAGCTACACGTCAGGTACCACCCTGTTCTAGTGTCCTATTTTACCTTGAGGGAAAAGAATACTAAACCACTCACACAAACGTATTCTGGCAGAATTCTTATGCGGCTGGTCTCTAATCATTCCAGTTAGCTATATACACACCTTGAGCTGAGTTTTACAGCGCTTCAGCATTTCGCGGTGTCTAGTTGCCAGAGGGGAATCTTTCCACTGGCTTTCATTATTTTTCAAATCTTCTACAGTTCTGAAATCGAAGATTCACAGTCAAATGAAAGAAAACACACACATCCGGCTATCTATTCATTTTTACTGTTTCAGTGACTCTCAATTTTTTTTTTCACATTTAGGTAACTTTAAAATCAGAGTGTATCTTAGAATCAATAGCAAGTTATGATTTAACTGGCAGCATTTTCCTTACTGGTTTCTGAAATAATGATGTGTCTTAAAATTGTTACATCTCAAGTACAGTAACCTTCCTTGGAAGAAAATACATTGTTCCCTTATTTTTCTGGGAGGGGAAAAACAGAAGTATCTCATAAAAATTCAAGGTTACAATGTCTAGTCAATCACCACACAAAAAGCCTTTTCCCTTCCCCTTCTTTCTTATTTGGCACTGGGGACTGAACGATTGAACCCAGGGGCACATCACCACTGAACTACATCTTGAGTCTTGTTTTTTGAAGAGAGATAAAGAATCTTTATTTTTCCCTCTGGCCTTTGTTTCTCCAACACCTATGTGTGTATGTGGTGCTGGAGTCTGATCCCGGTCCTAGTGCTTGCCAGGCAAGTGCTCCAACTGCTGAGTCACTGCTCCGGCCCCACCTCCAGTCCATTTTATTTTTAACTTGAGACAGAGTCTCGCTAAGTTGCCCAGCTGGCCTCCAGCGTGTAGTCTCAGCCTGTGAGTCACTGGGATCACAGGCGTGTGCCATCAGGCCCGGCACTTTGTTCTTCTCCTTACAGGTACTGTTCTCTCTCTCAGAGCGCCCTTCTCTGAGATATCTCCATGGCTTGCTCCTTCACTTCCTTCAGTTATCTGCTCAAGTGTCACCTGCAGCCAGGGCAATCTTCCCATCACCTGACATGCTATGCATGTTGAAGAGGCTCACTTACAGAGATCCCAGTCCCTTTTATTCAGGACACGGCTAGAAAATCCCCTAAGTCTCTCCACACCACACTTGGCAAACTCCCATGCTGCCAGCAAGTCTCCACAACCCGCTTCTACCTCGTGGGCCTCCCTCACTGAACGCAGTGGCTGTGGTCACGTGGCAGCTGTGTCACTCTTTTGGAAGCATGGGGGTGGAGGGTCTTGGCTGAGGCTGTGGCAGAGGCATTGTCAGGCTAAGCCTGAAGCAGTTTTGTATGAGAACATCTCAGCTTTCTTTTCCAGCCATTCCAATGGTTCAATAAATTTAACAGTCCCCTCTAAGAGTCCCCTTTCTGCTTATCCCCGATAAACTGAACATTACTGGTCGACAGAATGATGACCCTTTAAATATGCCACATCCCAATCCCTGGATAGAACCTATGGCTCAGCATGGCAAAAGGAACTCTGTAGATGTGATGATGAGTACAGGCCTAGATATGGGGAGCTGCCTGAGTCATCTGGGAGGCCCACATCATCACAAAGGCTCTTCTAAGAGCAAGGGCACGCTGGAGCAGTGGCTTGGCCATTACAGTGTTTGCCTGGCATACGTGAGAATGCAGGTTTGAACCCCAGCACCACGTACACAACGAAGTCTCGGAGCAAAGAAAGCCACATGAAAACGAAATAAAATTGATTCTTTTTCTCTCCCACACTTTTTTTTTTTTAAAGAGAGAAGGATATAGAGAGAGAGAGACAGAGAGAAACAATTTTTAATGAATTTTTCATGTGGCTTTTGTTGCTCTG
>PVKS010002159.1:95197-123675 GCA_004027875.1 Aplodontia rufa
GAGAAGGTGGATCCCAGAAGCTGGACGAGGCAAGGAAACATTCTCCCCAGAGAAGCTTCTACGGATGCAACCTGCAGTTTAGGCTTTTGGACCTCCAGGCAATAAGATAACAATCTGTGTTGTTGTTAGCCATGAAGGTTGTGGTTATTTGTTTCAGCAGCCATAGGAAACAAATATAACCACTTATATGGTTATCAGTGCCAGAAGAAGTAACAAGGACACAGGCCTCATAAAAATTGGGCCTCTGGGGTCAGCTCTTTTTCGTTTTTTTAAATAAAGAGAGAGGGGCAGTGGGGGCGGAGATCAATTTTATTCAATTTTTCACGTGGTTTTTGTTGCTCCAATACTTCTTGTGTATGTGGTGCTGGGGTTCAAACTCATGTCCTCATTCACACCAGGCAAGCGTCGTAACTGCTGAGCCATTGCTCCGGCCCAGGGGGGGTCAGTTCTTTAACTAAGCTAGTCTTAAGTGCTGAGAATCATTCTTACTTGGAGATGGAACATGTTAGCTTAAGGCTCTGAGTGGAATCTTCCAGAATAGAGTTGGAGCAGTTGCTTATAATTGTGCCTGACAGCTCACAGAAAGAAAATGGCAGCCTGGAGGTTTTCAATCCTCACTGCACAGAGAAGTCAATGAAACAGGAGTTTCTAAGACTACTATACAGCATCAGAGTCCTACAGGTTACCGGATTATAACACAGGCTCAATTCAGAACCACACCGGGTCTCCTATCTCAAAGTGAGGGCAAAGACTGGGACACCAAGAGTTCAAATGCAGAAGTCGGGCAGAATATGGTGACTCCAAGTACCAAAATCTCAAATTGCAAGGTTACAAGTTTCCCTAATCCACAGTTTTGCTTCAGAGTTTCAATTATTCATGGTCGACCATGGTCAGCACACAACATTTAAGATGCTCTCAGAGACAGATCACATCCACTTAAGTTTCATTACGGGATGTTATGAATTTTGTTCAGTTTTACACTACCTATTGTTAACCTCTTCCTGTGCCTAGATTTATAAACCAGACTTCATCACAGGTGTGGCTGGATGGGAAAACAGTAAACCAAAGTCTGGAGCATCCACAGCTGTAGGTGTCCACTGGGGGTCTGGAACTATTCCCTGGGGACAAGAGGGAACTGCTCTATCTCTCTTCAGCACTGTACTAGAAATTACAGCCAGTGTGCTAAGGCATAAAAGCATAAGAAAGGAAAAAAGGCAACTGTCGCCATTTAAAGACAATGTGATATATAGAGAGATAATTCGTAAATCATCTAAAAGTCAATGTCAGAATTAGTAAGTGACTTTAGCAAGATAGATATATAGTTAGAGGTCTGACAAATTTCTCTTATAGCCAGACAAATCACAAGAGGGGTGGATAAGAGAGGGACCTAGAGGGGGAAATCAACAACATAGCTTACTCTTTACTCTCCCCCGAGAAGCCAAATAATACTTATACAAATCATTTAATCCTGGAAAATGCACAATCATGTGTGTATGTGTGTATGTGTGTGTATGTATACACACACACACACACACATACATACACAGGGGGAGGGAAAGATATGTATTTATATCTGTTATGGGGAAATACAGAAGCGTCAAGAGACTGGAGTGTGGGTGATGGGGCGATTCTGGATTAGGGTCAGGAATGTATCATATTGTTAGTACGTATGCTTTTATGATTCTACAAAAGCTCAACTCCTCAATAAAATAAAATAAAACCTGCAAGTGGATTGTCTCTTATTATTCCAAATATCTGTTCAAAAACAGTTTGCTTTCACGTTCCTGCGGCTTCAGTTTGGAGGTATTGGTACGTGGGGAAAATCTTGGATTAGGAAACTCAACAGTGGTGCTAATGAGCTGGAGACTGAGGCTGCCTTCTGGACACGTAGACTCTATGCTACGGACTACAGGCAAAAAGGGGAATTACAAGCTGGAAGGAACAGCTTATCTTGATATCAGAGGAAATATGGTCACTGCTTCACAGTCCAGGGAGGGAGGGATATGTCCAGCAGCCAGGGGATCCTTGAAAGCACCTCCTGGTAACACCACCCCCAGAGGAAATAACAGACGCTGCAGTAGTCACCCAGAGGGGAACACCAAGGGTTCAGAATGCTCAGAAGTCAGGGTGGATCACTTCACCGGGAAGGCTCTGGACACCTGGGGAACTCATCTGTGGTATGCAGGCTGACAGCATGCTGTAACAAGCACACCCACGTTCCAGACCACCGGTCACAGTCCCTGCCAGCGAGACTGAGCAGTGACAAGCAACCCCAGGACCCGCACCGTGGCACACACCTATTGAGCTCCCGGATGGCCCGGAGTCTGCGGATATAGCGACGGCAACTAGGCAGAATAGAGAGGTGGTGTGCGTGCAGGGTGAGGAAGAAGCATTCCGTAGGGAATTTCGGCTCAGAAAACGGAGGCTGATCTCCATCTAGGAAGAAAAGCACAAGTCAAGAAGTAAAATCAATCACAGGTCTAAATCTGGGCAAAAGCTTTATTCAGAAGGGAAAATTTCACTTGAATTTCCCAGAAGTTTAGGAATACATTTTTTAAAATTACAAATTTAAGTCATGTTACAAGAGGAACTGAATTCCTATGAACTCCATTTAAGGACTACATGTCCCATCTGATTAAATATCTAAATAGACACCATTCACTTTTTTTTTTTTTTTTTAAAGCAGCACTAGGGGGGCTGGAGCGGTGGCTCGGTGGTTATGGTACTTGCCCAGCATGCACAAGTACACGGGTTCAAACCCCAGCACCCACGTACACAACTAAGGGTCAGAGCAATGAAAACCAAGAGAAAAACTCAATAAAAATTGATTCTCTCAGAGTGGTGGCTCGGAGGTTATGGAGCTTGCCGTGCTTGCCTGGCATGGGAGAGTACGTGAGTTCAAACCCCAGCACCACATACACAACAAAGTGTCTGAGGAATGAAAGTCACATGAAATACTGAATAAAAATTGTTAAAACAAAACAAAACAAAACAAAACTGATTCTCTCTCACTGTCCTTAAAAAAAAAAAAAAAAAAGCAGTACTAGGGACTGAACCTGGACCTGGGGGTGCTTATTAACCACTGAGCTATATCCTCAGCCTTTTTATTTTGAGACATCTTGCTAAGTCACTGAAGCTGGCCTTGAACTGGTGCTCTTCCTGCCTCAGCCAAGTAGCTGGGATTACAGGCGCACAGCACCATGCCTGGCAATTATCTTTCATCATGTGTCTTCCTGATATATTTGATAAAACCATCTCCACTTTCCAATGCACAAATATAATACAAATCTCAAAATGGTATTTGGTCAGGGCTGGAGCGGTAGCTCAGTGGTTACGGCACTTGTCTGACACGTGCAAGCACACGGGTTAGAACCCTAGGATCAAGCACACAAGTAAGTGGAGCAATGAAAACCTACATAAAATTGATTCTCTCTTTCTCTCTCTCACTGTCCCTCTCTCTTAAAAAAAAAAAAAGGTATTGGGTCACATTAATAAGCTACTGAGTCCACAGCCATGTCCCCCGTGTCTGCTATTTATAACTTTTCCCTATTATAAACAATAGTACTGCTGGGAGGAACTAGGTACAAAAACTCCTTCCTCATCAACTAGCTTTGGGAACACTCTGAAGAGTAGATCACTGTGGATATTATATATTTTTGTTTTTAATTGACAAATACTGTGAAGCACAGTGTGGTGTTTCAATACACGTATATAACGCATAAAGATCAAGTCAGGGACTAGTGTATGCGTTCCTTCAAACATTTATTGTGCCTTTGTACTGGAAACATTCAAAAGCCTCTCTATTATCTTTTACTTTTTTTTTCTTAAGTTTGTGCTGGGGATTGAACTAAAGATTGAATTGGGGGGCTGGAGCGGTGGCTCAGCGGTTACAGTGCTTGCTTGGCATGCACAAGTACATGGGTTCAAACCCCAGCACTCACGTACACAAAGTGTTGGAGCAACGAAGGCCATGTGAAAAACTCAATAAAAATTGATTCTCTCTGTCTCTGTATCTCTCTTTCTCACTTTCTTTCTCTCTTTAAAAAGAAAAAAAAAAAGATTGAATTGGGGGCACTTAACCACTGAGCCACATCCCCAGTCCTTTTGATTTTTTATTTTGAGGCAGGGTCTCACTACGGTGCTCAGGGCCTCCCTAAGTGGCTGAGCCTGGCCTCTAGGTCACTGGGATTGTAGGCGTGCACCACAGCAGCTGGTGGGTCTTGGAATTTACTATGCTACAGGTATGATTCTGAGATGATACCAACAGCCATTCAAATGACAGCCAGATGCTGACTTTGTGGGTCACTGGCTACTCAGTTCTGTCATTAAATGTTTTATATTACCAAGAGAAAAAAATTATCAATCTTCAAAATATTCATGGTTTCAGATCCTTCATCAATCTTTGTGAAACATTTCATGGAAATTTTAACTCACGCAGTACACGCAAACTCTCTATATAACTAAGGTGCTATCGTATTGAATATTTCATTTCTTCTTCAGCATGCTTCGTGCATTTGTTCAATGCATCCATTTGCTGTGGCTGATCCTAATAAGAACTTTTCACAGCATGAATTCTGAGCACCCCCAGTATCTGCTCTAGGGGGATGCGACAGGACGTGTGAGGCCCTGGCCTCCAGGCGGAAGGGCATCCTGCGCAGCCTCGCAGTGAACAAGGCACTCACAGAGCTCAGCCAGCCAGTCGTTCACGTCCTCCATGGTTGCGTTCACTCGCGTTTCGTCATTCGGGAGAGTGACTCGACATCGTGGGTGGAATATGTATGTGGGGTCGACTGTTTCCAACTTGATTTTTGTACTTAGCTGCTGCAGTACCCAAAGGAAATTCAGCATAAATCCATCTGTAGATACCAACCTATCATCTGTCTGTGAAGAAGGAAAAAATTTAAATAGTGATTTGAATAGAAGTTCTGGCACAACTTTTTATGAAAGCAGACTAAACATTCAAACATGACATCATCTAAAGTCAATGACAGGACACATCGCCACCGCTGTCGTCTCTTAGCAGGTGCTACAGGTAGGTGAAGTTTTACAATCTCTTACTGAACCTTCCCAACAACCCTAAGAGGTCAGCAATATACGTGAAGAGGTCGATATTCACAATGAAGCTTTAGAGAATTTAACAGATTTGCCCAAAAGTCTCAAAATCAGTTGCTTTCTTGCTCTTCTTCATTTCCCCTCAGAAATGTGAGAACAATTCGTTCTCCCCCTGAGCACCTGAGGCAGTTTCTCCAGTGCCAGGCAGTCCTGCGTTAACTATGTAACACTGTAAGATGATGGCTAACACCAGCGGAGCAGTCGCTACGCTAGGCACTATCCTAACACGCGACCTATGACAAATCCTCAGCTCGGATGCCATTTCACTCCAGTTAGCAGAGAAAACAGGCACAGAGAAACAAGTTCCCGCTTTTAGTAAATGTCAGGAGCACAACCAAAAATCACCAGGGGTGTGCTCTTTATTATTTATGCTTCCAAGCACAAATGTCGTATCAACGATTAGCTACTGACAATCTAGGAAGGATGTCCTGTTATCTCTTCTTCTCAGGGCGAGCAGCCCAGTCACAGCCTCTTCCTAACGCTGCTATTCCTCATGCCTGCCGGTCCTGACCCCACTCTCCACACAGCAGCTCCTGTGGTGTCCTGGAAGCCCTGCAGCCGTTGTGATGTTCCCAGCACAATTTTCACACATCCCTAACCCATGATGCCCTCTTCTTTCCTGTTCACTCTTCCTGGCCACACGGCACTTTACATGTGTCTAGAAGGTTCTTCTCTCAGTTGTGCAGCGGCTGAGTTTCTTATTCGTGAGGGCTCTGACCAAATGTTACCTCCTCAGAAGCCTCCCCTGCTTCATGATCAAAAATCAGTCCCATACCTTTGTTCTGGCCCTTCACAGTTACTCACGCCTTCACTTTATTCTGCCACAGGTCTTCTTATAGCTTGAAGTGCTGTATTTATGTGTCTAGTCACTGACTCTACAAAACACAGGGCCCACAAGAGCAACAAGCTTGTCTGTCTCACTGAACATCATATTCCTAGTTAATAGAACAAGGCCTGGTGGGAGCTGAGTAAATCTGGGTCAGGTGAACAAATGTAAGGAGTAACTGAAAGCAGTCCCCAGGAACCGTACCTGCATCTGTGCTTTCTTCATATTGGCATTGACGACAGCTGCCATGTAACCAAGAGCAGCCTCCCGAGTTTCACCATTTAACAAAACACTGTGCAGAATCTTGAAAAGCTCTTGCTGGAATTATTTTTGAAAAGAAGAGGAAAATTAACTTTATTTAGAATACTATTCCTTTCCCACTTCCAGTCATGTCAGGAGAGCCTGACTACAGAAGGAATGAAGAAATGTGGGCACACAAGTTGAGGGGATCAGCAGGAAAGCGACAGGCAGAGTGGAGGAGGTAAGAAGTTACAGTTTTAATAAAGCAGGCTTTGTCACCTTCTTTTCCATGAGCAAAAGGGCCGTGAGTACCCAAGCCCATTATTTTCTTGTTTTTACATTTCAGAAGACGCGTCAATGTACTTTTGGGCTAAGTAGGGCAGTGAGGGAACAGCTCTCGTTCAGCCTCAAAATCTACATGGGTATAGGCAAGCTAGGGAGAGTGGGGCCGTCAAATTTAGGACTAGTTCCTGGTTATGCTAAATAAGAGAGGCAGCAAAGAACAGCTGGAGTTTTAGTCAAGATATATTGGGGCTGAGAATATAGCTGAGTGGTACTGTGATTGCCTAGCAAACGGGCCCCAGCACTGCAAAAGACCAAACCAGATGTTCCAAACAGACTCAGGGCATTCACATGTAGCACGCGTTCTTTTTTCTGATGACCTAACTGACTTTCATTAGCATTCACAAACTGGGCAGCAGACCATCTGGAGGGGGGGCTCCCTCGCTACGCAGCTCATCCTCCATGCACCCTTCACATTCCTTTTCTCAGTGCCTACCCTGCCCAGTTCCAGGTAATGCTGCAGTGACTGGCTAACGACACGAGTGTTTTCCAGGGTAATAGCAGGCCCTGAGAAGTATTTTTCAACCACTTTAACCTGAAAACAGAAGGAAAGAATAGTCAGCATATGATATGATGTACATGTGGGAAGGAATCTGAACAAACGAGCAGCGAGAGTGAATGGTCACCACACTTACGTCATCTTCTGCAAAGACGGAGAAGCTGAAGAAGGCCCCCAAGTAAGAGAGTCTCTGCAGCTCCCGCCCAGAGCCAGGGCTCAAGGACTTCGGCAACCACAAGGGCAAAGAGGCAACCTAGGCAAAACACGGTAGAGGCCAGTCAAAGTGCTACCTAGGCTAGTGAGGAAGGCTGTCACAAGCAGAGCTGTTAGCAGCCAGCCTGCTCTGGTGGCTCTAGCCAACCAGCACAATCACTGATACCCAATCCCAAAACACAGGTACAAACACTGCGGTGTTTTCTCACCTCGGACACGAAAACCCTCCAACTGCTCTACATTTTAACAGGATACTCTGAATCTTTGAACTTTTACATTTAAAGATATTCTGCGTGGAGTTCAAATGCACCATTATGATACTACCCAAAGGACTTGAGTACATCTTCCCACAGGACTAATCATTCTAGTTGTACCATACTGACCTCTCCATCTCCATCACACACACAACACACACAACACACACACACACACTCATACACAAGTCACAGAAGCAAACGACCTCATTGCCAAACAGGCTGCCTCCATCTGTACCCCAGTGTGTTCAAGAAAGGTCTGTGAGCTGCTGTTATCCACGGAGGGCTTCTGCCTTGTGACAGGCCCTGGAAGGTGCAGTGCATGGGCATGCTTACCAAGTTGCACACAGGATGTGTCTTCCCGAACTTCGTCTCACAGAGCTCACCTAGTGCCTAGAAACGAGATTAGGAGTCAACGAAAGGCACCACATCAAACCGCAACCACGAGTAAGAGCAAGGGGACAGCGTCAACCACTACTGTAAAAACACATGCATTCTCTCTAGGATGGTGACCGTTTTGTGACTTTTTCTACTTAATAAACGAATTACATTTGCATCATTAAAATACTTTAAATTACAAAGAAATATAAAGCAAAATTAGAAATCACAAGCTTTACCCTTGGATGTAACTCCTGCAGATACCCTGATTAATAGCCTGCCAGACTATCTGTGAGCATCTCTATAAGAAGTAAAGGTGTATATTTGTTCAAAAACATGTTTTCAGTTCACACCTTTTCAAGTGAAAAAGATGCGTTTCCTAAGTGTTAGGGGGTTAGTGTTGCCCGTGTTTACCATGACTGCACCCACAATTAAATAAGTTCTCTACTCAGAACATGCTGAAAGCATGACCCGGTTTCATTATTGGTGAGCACCCTGACACCTCCCTCCGGCACTCCAGGCAGGGAGCTGGAGAAGCAGGATGACAGTTGGCAAACGCGGCCATGGCACTTCAAACAACACGGGACAGGTGCTTCACTTTCTCTGTGATTTAGACACAGCTACAAAGATGCTGAAGCAAAGGAAGCTTTGGGGTTGACGCCTGTAAGCACTCAGGTGACTCCCAGAAGCCTGAGGCCAGTACTGCCCATGTGCACCGCCACACTGTCACACGTCTGGATCCCAGCAGAGGCCGGGAAGACTCCAATGCCAGGCAGCAGCACTTCCTAAAGTCCCCTAGGTGACTGCAGAGAAACCCTGTTCCTCCGGATTTTAACGTTCCTGCTCTTCAGCCTGTCCTCAGCACTCTCTCACTGCACCAATAATAGGCCCAAAGGAAACTAGCAGCATCCACCACCTCAGAGGCTTCTGCTTCTGCTTTTTCATCAAGGATACCCTGTCACCCTGCCACTGCTAATTCAAGCCACAACCACAAAGCCAACAATTCCAGAAGGAGCAGCTACATGATATGGTGATAATCATCATTAACTAAAAGATTCCATGACTGTACTCCAACAATGAGATTATTCCATTTCCTGTTCTGTGGACCACAAACAGAACAATGAGTAAGGATTAACATATTTCATTAGGAAACTGAATAACGTGCAATGGAGAAAGCCTGGCACAAATGCATTGAAAATTACTTTAAGAAGTCTGTTCACATACTAAATTCTAAGCATTATCTTTCTTTTTGAAAGACAGGGACAGTGAAAGAGAGAAAGAGAGAATCAATTTTATTCAGTTTTTCATGTGGATTTTGTTGCTCTGACACTTCGTTGTGCATACGGTGCTGGGGTTCGAACCCACATCCTCGCGCATGCCAGGCAAGTGCCAGAACCGCTGAGCCATTGCTCCATTATCTTTAACTTTTAGCCTCTAAGTGTTACGATGATAGTATTTATTTATTTATTTTTGCTGTACTAGGGACTGAACCAACGGATGTCCTACTGCTGAGCTAAAACTCCAGCCCTTTTATTTTTTTAATCTTGAGACATCATCTCATTAATTACCCAGGCTAGCCTCAAACTTGCACTCCTCTAACTTCAGTCTTCCATGCTGCTGGGACTACAGGAATGTGCCACTGCACCCAGCTTAACTTTTTAAACACACAAACACACCCTTTGTGCACACCTCTGCTGATAAGTACCACAGTATATTTATTAAACTGCTTGAGCTGTGGTTTCGCCTTTGCCATGGATCATGAGCATGTTAAGGAGTGGACGCATCTCATACACTCCTTGTCCCAGAGCCAAGCACAGGACAGCCACTCAGCAAGCAACAAGTTTGTGGTGCAATGGAACACGATCAGTGTCAGGAGTAAAAATAAACACTGTTAAAAAAAAAAATCTGGGCTGGAGCTGTGGATCAGTGGTTACAGCACTTGCCCGGCATGCGCAAGTACACAGGTTCAAACCCCAGCACCACATACACAATGAAGTATCTGAGTAATAAAGACCACATAAAAAACTAAATAAAATTGATTCTGTCTTTCTCTTTCTCTCTCACTCTTCCTCGCTCTTAAAAAAAGAAAAAAAAAAGTCAATATTAACCCTGGCCTCAACTTTCACAGGCTTGCGTATGCACTATGTAATGTGCACAGTAATTTCATGTTTTGACCTTTCTTCCTTCAGACTTCTAAAATGAAAAATATTCAGAAATACTTGAAGACGTTTTTCGGGCAAAATGTCAAAAAGCAAATTAGAACAGAAAAGAGTTTCTAATTTTTATCCAAGTTCCAGTGTTTTCACCAAAGTCGAGTCACCTGTGGGAATCCAGGCCGCACCTCTGTTCCTTACTCCAGCCTGCTCTAGGTGCCACAGGGGCCAAGCAGACCCGTGTTCTCAAGGAAAGACAAAGCGCGTGCTCTGAGGAACAGGAGTCACTCAGAGCTGTGCAAAGCTAACACATAAAGGCAGATTATATTACTTTTCTTAGTATCATTCTGCCTTTTTTATTTGTAAATATTATTAATATTTTTATAACAAAATTTTGTCCTAGAAAGCTCACCATACAGAGTCGGAAGGATATCACCAAGGATCATCTTTTTCATTAGCTACGCTACACGGTCAAGTCGTTTTTAGGCAGAGCATGCAGTGCCATCAGGGGTGGCCACCAGGGGTGTGCACTATGCTACCCGCCCTCGCTGAGGCCTCTCACCACACACCAAGCACTCTGTGTGGCCAACACAACGCCTGCACATTGTAAATTTGAAACCAAGATTGACAATAGACCTGAAAGGAAAATATACGTTAAAATTATCTGACAGAAAAGTTATCTACTGAATAAAGAAAAAAGAACAGAGCTTTACCATGAGGGGGTACTTAAAGTAGTCGCTGTCAAGGGAGCACTCTTTGGCAGCAAGAGCCAGGCCTTGTAAAATGGGGATAAAGATCTGTAAGAAAAAAAAAATCACAAACACAGGGTTAGGAAATACTCAGCTGGGGAGGAGTGGCGAGAAGGTGCTGGGCCCGGGTGCAGGCGCCTCGCCCTCCTCGGGGAGCCCTCTTGAACACAACGGAGTCCACAACCGAGGCACAGCGTAATCTGGGTGTCAACGAGGCAAGCGGTGCTGCTGACTTCTCCAGGACCCAGAGCTTCTAATGAACCCTCGGGCTCGGCGGGACTCAGCGACTCTGCAGGCACCCACGAACCAGCAGCTATGGAGGGACGCCAGGCGGTCCTCGCTCTAGTACCACATTCCGGGCATCTCGGCAGTTACGTTCCTGACTACCATGCATCTCTAAGCTGTGATGAAATGAGACTGAATGCGCCAATATATTCTCATTCTATCGCTATTTTTAAAAGTCCTTTCCTATTTATTCTGAGGAAAACAAGAAAAAACGGACCTATGATGGATGTTATTAAACTAACTGAGAGCAAAGGGACAGCTGATTAATGTTCAAATTGAAAAGAAGGTCTTGGCTCCAGGCCTAGCGTAAGGAACACAACAGCTTCATTGGAGGCTTCAGGACACTTCAACTGGTTTTTACAAGCTCATGAGCCCTGGCTAACACCAGGCAAGATGGGTAAGCACAGCCCACTTCAGACTTCACAAGCCACTCGCTGGTCCACACTTCCACCGAGGTGGTTGGGGTTCTAGACCATTAACATCAAGCAGAAAGCCTGAGCAGCAGCAGTCTGAACACCAACAAGGAAGCTATAGAGCTGGAAAAACTCCCACGTGGCTTCCTCCCCGTCCCTGTGAGCCTCTGTCACTGGAAGAGCGCAGGTTGTGTCTGCGGAGGGTTCTGAGGTATCAACACAGCTCCGGAAGACAGCATTCCATTTGCACAACTTCAACAATCAGGGCAGAAATACCCTGCCTTCCTAAGCCAGCTAAAAACAGAAGAAACTCAGACGCGAGGGGAGGAAGCCAATCGGCAATCAAGAAGACACAGAACCCCCAAACTAAATTTCACAGTTGGCCACACAGAAAAACCTCTGAACATTTTTCTTAAAAATATCACAAATAAAACGCCTTTTACTCTTTCCAGTGGAGTTATTCTCTTATGCCAGTAAACAGATAATTTATGACTAAGTGCAATATTTTTCAAACAGTCCAGAATTACACTACTTATGTGACTAACATAATTTAGATGATTCTCCGATTTTCAAAAGAATACCTCTCATGGGGCTGGAGCCATGGCTGTGGTTACGGTGCTTGCCTGGCATGCATGAGAACCTGGGTTCAAACCCCAGCACCATGTATACAACTAACTATCTGAGCAATGAAAACCAGATGAAAAACTTAAAAAAAAAACCTCCCAGCATTCAGCGCTGATAAAAGAATTTTACAGCTCTTCATTCCAACCGTAAATTCCAGCTGCTGTTAATTTGACTGTTTATCATCTGTGAACATCTCTCAAACATTAAAAGGTCATTAAAATTGTAGTCAAAGATTCAATAATATTTTTTTGCCACGGGTTTGAGACAGAAAGGAAAAATGTGGTTTGGTTTGAGTTCACAGCTGCATTTTATTTCCTTCTCTCCAGATTAAACTTCTGTTAACATAGGACAGCGAGCATCCAACCCTGTGTGGCTAAGCAGGCATCAGAGTCCCGTCTCTTTTTCTGCGACAATGAGGTGGAACCCAGCCCAAGCAAGCACCCTACCACTGAAGCACAGACAGCACCAAGGCATCAGCACCCTGGGGTGAAAATAACAGGTCCACGGTGACCACTACACTCTAAAATGGTGAACTGCACGTTGTGTGAACTTAGCCTCAATCACAAAACCAAAGACAACATTCTGTGACCTCTGAGTGAGTGCGTTCCTGGGTAAAAGGGCGCGACTTGCCCCTTCCAGCTGGTTCCAGGGCTGATTTCACACAGTTCCAGGACTGGGCTTGTCAACGATGCCTGTTTGGGTCAGAAAAGCACTCTTCCTAAAGCCTACTGTGCCTGAGGCAGAGCTTCCCTTCAGCCTGCCCTGGCACTTTCTTTGTGAGTTCACCCTCCCGCCATTAATATCCTGTTAAGTCACAAGGCCACACTGAAGACAAGCAACCAATGAACTCTTGGCAGAGGACACAACTGGCCTTGAATGTCTATTCTTGAGCCTGGATTCTTCTTTTACAAAACTTTGAAGAATGCTGGAAATACAATTCCCAAGAACTCAAAGATCTTAAAATCAAATCACAGATATCAAAACTACCATGGATAAAGCAAGACTAAAAGGAATTATGCCAATTGCAGACACTGCATCTGTTTTCTTTTTAGTTGCGAAAAAAAGAAATGAAAAATCAGCAAATTGTTAAAACAAATTTATAAAAATCCTTTCGTCAAGGAAGCGGCCCGAGTGAAGGCAGCTTAGGCAAAGCGCTTACTTTCCAACAGAACAGCATGAGAGCAGGCAGCCCGCTCCATCTTGCAGACAACTTCCAAGACAAAGCAAACAGCGCCATTGTTATGGGTCACATGCGTGGCATCTGCACTTGGCCGCACCCACTGCATATCAACACAGTGCATAAACACTTCTGGATGACACCCACGGTGAAATGGAAGACACCTTTCTTAATTTGGTGGTAAGAAGACAGATCCTGTGTGGTGTGTAGACTGCCACTGAGGTAACTGGGTCACTGATTAACGAATCTTAAGAGACTCAGAAGGATCTATCAGTAGTGCTCATCTGGAAAAATGCACACCGTGCCTTGTCCCATCTCCTGGTATTTCCAGGTTAACAAGCTCTGTGAAGTAAGGGAAAAGGTTTTATATTTTTTCTCAGCTCCCAAAGCATTTAGCATAGACCCTGTTTAAAAGACTCAATGCCTCTCTGTCTGATCAGTTGAAATGGACACACGATTCCAATAGTGTAGCTGTCAATCCAATTCCTGAAAAGAATCTTAGGTAGGTCTTCTCTGAGCAAAAGGACATACACGTTCAAATCTGGGAATAGTAATTTTCAATACATGCCACATATAGAAATCAGCCTCCGCACATGTCCATACCTGCTTGAACACTTCTTCATCCTGGTGAGTGGTCCGCACCAGTTCCTGAATGAAGCCATACGGGAGATTCCTGCACAGCATGTACGGCACGAGGAAGGACGGCTGCTGCAAGGACCTGCGGACCCACAGAAACCAAGGCTGCAGTGAAGTGCACTGTTACACAGCAGCACCGCTGCCCAATCAAAACCTCACTGCACCCCAGTGCTACGCAGAGATGAGATTCTAATACTGCAGTCATATCCTGGCCTTTTAAATGAGACCTCAGAGAAAATTTCAGAGAGCCCATCTCTTTCTACGAAAGAGTCCTTCAAAAATGAAACGTTAGAAAAAGTGAAGCACTGTGTCTCTTTTCCTTATTAGTTTATGCCTCATCCAATTAAAAAAATAAAGATGAGCAGTAGTCTTTATAAAACTCTTAATTTTAACCATTAAAGAATTTACCTTCTTTTTTAAAAATGTCAAAAACAGACGTTATGGTACAGAAAACAATATATGAACACACAGAATGAATTAATGTAACTTTATCAATTTTCCTTTAGATATTTCTGCATGAGAATATAAAATACCTCCACTCGTTTCAAGCAATTGGTTTTAAACTAAATTAGAATTTTCTATGATTGATGTCCATATGTTAAAAATTTTCTACTCAAAAAACACACAGAACTCTTCAAACATTACTAATTTCTTCTAAAAATCTGTTTTGCACTGCTAGAAGATACAGAAGAAAACAGTGCTGTGTTTTGAAAAGTATTTACAGGACAGGCGCCCGGACCAGCTAACCAAACACTTCTCCTTTGCAGGTGAAGAAGGGAGCTCTCTGCCTTTGGAGCAGAATCCCCAGGCAGCCTCTTCCTGCTGCTCTCAAGCTCATAATGCCAGAAGGCTCCTCGTACCTTGGTTGTGTCAGGGAGCCTTGTAGGACAAGTGCGGTGTGGGATATGCACTGGGAGCGGATGTTGCTCAGAAGCTGGCTGACTGCTGGCTGGCTGCACATCTGGAACAGACAAGAAACCAGTAAAACCATCCCATGCTGCTGGACACTGCCGGGGTCAGAAGAGACCCTGGAACAGGAAAGGGCACGAGCTTCTCTTTCTCCATTCACCATTGACAGACTGCAATGAATGCGTCACGCAGCACACTAACGTGCCTCTGCTGAAGGCCACGGTCAGAAAAGAGAAGCCATGGGGCTGGACTGATGGCTCAGCAGTGTTCCGCCTGCCTAGCTTGTGCAAGGACCCAGGTTCAAACCCCAGCAACACATACACCAGTAAGTGTCGGGGCAACGAAAACCAGATGAAAAACTACATAAAACTGATTCTCTTTCTCTCCCTCTCGCATAAAAAAAGAAAGGAGTCAAGAAGCTAAGAAAAGTGGAACTGCAGAGATATACCTGCTCTCTCTGCCTTTGCTAAGGATAAATACAACAATCCCCAACAAGGCCCTTCACAAATATGAAACAAACAGGTGGACAATAAGATCACTTTCTAATGAAAGGCTAGACCTAGAAAACAAAATACGAATCATATGAGAAAATAAGGAAGCCAAGTCAGCAGGACACAGCAGACGGCATAGCTTCCCAAGTTAAAACCTAGCCCTGTGACTTACTAGCTGTGTAATTGACAATTGCAACCTACTCTTCGAGGTCTGTTTGTTCATATAATGGAAAGGACACCTGTCTCATACAGGGCTACCCTGGACTCACTGACCAACTATGAGAATTCAAACTAACATAGACTTAGCACAGCCTTGGTGTCCCTCAGACGACCAGCAATGATCAGGGCCACCTACGTCTCTACGCAGCCAGGTATGGGGTGTCAAGAGAGACTCTGCAGCCGGGCTGCCTGGCCTTGCACCTTGGCTGTCACTTCTCAGCTCCAGCAGGACGTGATTTCTGCATGGCAAGAATCTCTGTGGTTCACTGATGTAGCCCAAGCGCCAGGGCAGTGCCTGGCACAGACAAGCTCACTGACTATCTACGTGACTGACTGGAAACGTGAGTGACTTCTCCTTTGTGGGGGATTATCAAAGAAATAAGCGGGGAGTTTTTTTTCTTTAATGACTATTTCATATTACCTTTGGTGCTTTTTTTTCCTCTATTCCAACTCGGTCAAAACACTCGATGAGGTAGTTCAGCATATCTGTCTCCTTGCAGGTTTCAATGGTGAAATGGTCACTGTAGGAATCCCAATTACTTGCTCCACCAGAGGCTCCCAGACTTTGGAGAAAAGGAGAAAAAATTGCTGATGCTTTCCTCCTCCCGATTATCTCTCCATGACAGAGTTTGCACGTCTGCGCCAGAAAGCCTGTTAGGGTGCCTGCAACCTTGATGAAGCACAGACACCATGCAGCCCAGCCTGCAGCTGACTGTGGCTCCCCTGTTTCAGGTCCAACAGCACTGCTTTCTGGTCTTTCTAGGGAGACCCTGTCTTACTGGGGATGGCAACTTACCTAACCAGAGGGACCAAGAAGTGCTTGGCACCTGAAAGGACAGCATAGGTACTTAACACCGAACTGACCAGACCAGCTGGGGCAGACCTGCGGGCTAAAGCCGACTATGCCCCTGCCATAATGCAACTCTTTAGGAGTCAAAGTTTAAGGAACTGAGAAAGCATCTTTAGGCCTCGTGACTCCCAGTTTAGAACTGAAGAAACCGCATCCAGCACTCAGCAAAAGGACCAGAGCTTAGGAGTGTCCAGTTAGAGGGAGACGGGAACAAAACTGCTTGTAACACAAGATTTTCAAAACTATCAGTGAACCAGTGAACAAGGTAAGGCAGCACAGGGAGATCAAAACAAACAATGGTCTTGTGCTAGAAGCGGGCAGAACTGTCCCAGCCCTGGCCCTAGTGCTGATGTGTTACCTGTGCCCAGAATCCCTACCGCATCTGCAGCAAAACTTCAGCAAAACAATGTGGAGGTGCTGTGAAACTACCAGCAGGGGACACTGAGGCACATTACTACTCGCTTCAACTGTTCTCCCCAGAGCGGGAGGGCTGGGTCCAAGTTCCATCACAGGTCAAACACCAAACTGCGTATTTAACTCACACATCATCTGACACAGGTAAAAGAGAAGAGAAGGCAAGAAGAGGAAGTGAAAATAAACAGCAAATATATGACACAGAGAACATGAACAAACGGTGGGAAGAGCTTCAGACTCTGAGAGTCAACCTGGAGCAGGAAACTGAAGAAGAGAGGAATCAAGAAAGCAGCAACAGGTTACAGAGCCAAGCACACGAGCACAACCAGTTATGGACACATAGGGACCTTAGAATTTTGGGGGAAAAACACTTTCGAATCAAACCATGATATTAAAGGATCTCAGTAAAGAAAATAAAAATGATGCTAGTTTAAAATCCAAGGTTCTAGGCCCAGAGTCCAGCAAATCTGAACTCCTGATGGGGAAGGGATAAGATGGGCTCAGACAAGCCCGAGGGCCAAGGCAGCACTTCCCTGCCCACTGCGCAGGGTAGGAAGCCACCCACAAAGAGGCTTGCTAGGGCAGGTCAGCATGGTAACCCTGAAACAAGCACATGCTTGTATCTTTACAGCAGTTAATGCTTTGGTACATTTTATTAATTAATTGAAGGACCTGGCATCTGCTGATTGGCCCAACAATAGAAAGGTGAGTAGTATAACAAAGTATAGGAAAAACTCATTAAGAACCTAACAGAAGGGCTAGAGCGGTGGCTCAAGGGTTATGGCGCTTGCCTGCCATGCATGTAGACCTGGGTTCAAACCCCAGCACCACATGCACAACGAAGCACTGGAGAAACAAAGATCACATGAAAAAAAAATTGATTTTCTTTCTCCCTCTCTTGAAGAGGAAAAAAAAAAAAAAAGAACCACACAGAAAAACCCACCACCTCATCTGAGAAGGATGGCAAGTCCTCACAAGTGGAAGGGGGGCACTCTCTCCTGCCTGCAGCAATCTCTTTCAAGCCACTCCAGATTCCTCCCTCTTGGCCTGAGATGAGGACTCAGCGACAAGATTCATCTTTCTGGGGGCTGGAGTGATGGCTTGGTAGTTGTGGTGCTTGCCTGGCATGCACAAGTACACGGATTCAAACTCCAGCACCCATGTACACAACTAAGTGTCAGAGCAACAAAGGCCATGTGAAAGACTCAATAAAAATTGATTCTCTCTCTCTCTCTCTCCTCTCTCACTGTCCTTCTCTCTTAAAAAAATAAAAATAAAAAGATTCATCTTTCTCAGGTTTAAATGAAAACAAAACAAAACAAAAGTACCGTGGATTGAATCCACAGGCCCTTAACCACTGAGCAACATCCCCAGCCCTTTTTATATTTTATTTTGAGACAGGGTCTCGCTAAGTTGCTGAGGTTGGCTTTGAACTCATGATCCTCCTGTCTCAACCTCCCAAATCACTGGGATTATAGGACTGTGCCACTGTGCCCAGCTTAAAATGAAAACTTTTTTTTATTAATTTTTTATTTTTGAACAACCTTACAAGATTTTAACAAAAAATGAAAACTTTTAAATATTCATCTTCTTGATAATAAGACCTATATTTCTCACATTTTTAACATTTATGAAGTGAAAAGCATCTTCTGTTTGATGGCAACAGGTCATTAAGACCTGTGAGGAGTCAGTCAGGTGTGGCACACTCCCCAGCACATAAGCTTGTGTGTCCAAGGAAACAGCATGCGCAGCTGGTGCTGGCTTGTGCAATCGCCAATGAAATTAAGTTCCAGTCTTCTTCTTTTTCTTCTTCTTTTTTTTTTTAAAGGTTGAGGGACAGTGAGAGAGAGGAGAGAGGCAGAAAGAAAAAATTTGTATTTAGTTTTCACATGGCTTTCATTGATCCGAGACTTCATTGTGTACATGGTGCTGGGGTTCGAACTCCCATACTCGCTTGTGAATGCCAGGCAAGCGCCCTAAGGGCTGAGCCACCGCTCCAGCTCCAGCCCCCATTCCGTTTAATTTTAACTTACATTTAACCCCTGACTGTCACTTCAAGCATTTTCACAAGTATTTCACCAAGACATGAAAATGACACGGTGTGCAGAAGCCTGCCTATCGTGTGCTGGCGATGAGAGGCTCTCAGATCTCAGAGAACTCGCAGAGCCAAAAGCGGCTGCTGCTGCGTTTTGGTGACTGTCAACCAGGCACCTCTCACAGGGGAATAAGAGACAAAACTTTAACCCTCAAGGAAATCTAAACTCCAGCACATATCAATGTTTTAATAAGCTCAGTCCTAAAGACGAGGAAGGAAATCAGGATCACGAGTATTTTATTTTGGGGGCGGTGGAAGGGGAAGGAGGGGAGAGAGAGAGTATGTGTTAATTTAATTTTTTTTGTCCACTTTTTGTTCTTCCTTCACTTAGTTGTGTATGTGGTGCTGGGTGCACATTCACCTGGCTCCTCACCCATGCGGCAAACTCCCTACCACCGGAGCCACCGCTTCAGTCTGATCACATGTATTTTAAATGGCCAGTTTCACGAGTGCTAAGCGTAAATGGTCCAAACTGATTTACAAGGACTTTTAGATCCAGAATGAGAGTCAGATTCAAATCATAAATGTGACACTAAAGGAGAAAGTGGTGTACAGTTTATGTACATCAATTTATGCTATTCATGAAAATTCTTAAATATTTTAAAAAGGCTAAGCTCCTGAAGTCCTAGCTATTCAGAAGGCTGAGGTAAGAGGATCATTGGAGCCATGAGTTCAATACCTCAACACCAGTGTGGGAAACACTATGAGAATCTCACACTCTACTCCTCCCCCCAAAATTTCAATGGTATTTCATTCTTATTTCTCAAAAAGCTGTCATAAAGTTGTGACACTTTCAATGTGCCATTCTAAAATCTTGAAAATATGTTGTCCTTAAGTTCTGAGAGTAAGTAAAAACTTACACCTCCCCCTAGGAGAAGATGTGAGCCATTTTCGTATAACCTCATCAGGAGTCCAATAACCGTGAATCACTTCACATGACATAAACGTAGCTGTATCCTGAAACCAATAAAAATATTCCTGGGGACGTTTACACACAACAGATCATGGAGACTAAATTCCACTACAAACGCACCAAGAAAACTTATTTATTTCCTTTTTTTTTGGGTTGTTGTCGTTGTTGTTCTTTTCAGTACTGGGGATTGAACCCAGGGATGCTTAACCACGGGGCCAAAGGCCCAGCCCTGTTTTTACTTTGAGACAGGGTCTGGCTAAGTTGCTGAGGCTGGCTTTGAACCTGCCATCCACCTGGCTCAACTGCCTGAACCGGTGGGATTCCAGGCTTGCGCCACCATGCCTGGCTGAAAATCTGCTTCCTAAAGGTCTCCACTGTATTCTCTTCCATAATGGGATCACCCTATTTACCAACTTCATAAATGCAGACGTGGGATTTTTTGGACTTCTGCAACCCAAGGCAAAGTCAGAGCTGTGTAGGATAAGCAATACAAATTCATTCAATGAGTGCACAGTGAGCCTCCTGGTCTGCAGGCACTGTCACAGGTCCTGGGGTAGTACACTGAGCCACACAGAGGAGGACCCTGTTGATACTCCAGAGGTGGGGACAATCCTGGACAAATTAATATGGAAGTGCTTTGGGTGGGGGAAGCAAAGTACAGGAGATGGTGAGAGGCAGCATGTGTGTTTGTACGTGTGATGCGTAACACACGGAGCCAGCAACTAGTCTCTGAGATGACAGCATTCACACAGATCTTAGGGAAGGCTGAGAGCAGCCCACACAGCTACCTGCCGAGGTGGCGGGGAGCCCAAAGGCAGGGATACGAAGTGCCAAGAGCAGGAGTCAGTGTAGGAGCCAGAGCAAGAGGCAGGTGGTGAGGAAGCTTTTGTTCCTCCTATTTCCAGGGTGCATCCTGCAGTGAAATCTGGCAGACACTGGAAGGGCATCACCCTTGTCGCTGTTTACTAACTTGCCCATTCTCCACTCACACATGCTCCTGACGCGGAGGTCTGCCCTTCCTCACTGAAAACACCTACGCAGTTACAGGAAATAAAAGGCTCCTGATGATGTCGCTGAGCCACCAGTTCACCCCCCTCTTCTGGGTTGAGCCAGATGCATTTCTCAGTCCCTTTCAGTCATAGGGACCTCACGGCTCAAGTGACAAGGTGAAGTGTCTGTTCCACAGGAGGCCTGGGGAAGGTCATGTGACAGCAGTCCTGAGCCTCACTGGAGGCCACTCAATCTCTAGTCACCAACTGCCTAGGAAACTGTCCTGTAGATGACTCTGCTGGCACATGAACCGAGAGACACTCCCTTCACTCGCGTTCTCTCCTGCACCAGCAGCTCCTCACAGAAGACATGACAGTGCCGCACCTTTCCTGAATCACCCCTGTCATCACTACTGTGAATAGTCAATGTGAGCCTGAATTTCATAACTACTTTCTGAAGGATCTACATATACCAACTCCAGCAGGAAAATGGACAGGAAGATGGAAACACCTGCTAATTCTTATGACACCAATCTTACCAAGCAAGATGTTAAAATTGCTTATTTCAAAATAAAATTCTGGGAATCAATTAGAAAGGCGGGAAAAACCATCTTTGCTGATCACTCAAATTAACAAGGTGTCTGCCGCCTATTCCTGACTCGGATTCTACGTGACCCTGCAAGTTCTTTTACTCATTTAAGCAGCTACTTTATATACTCTTTTTTTTTTTTTGAAAGAGGGGACAGTGAGACAGTGAGAGAGTGAGAGAGAGAGAGAATCAATTTTTATTTAGTTTTTCACATGGCTTTCGTTGCTCTGAGACTTCATTGTGTACGTGGTGCTGGGGTTTGAACTCGTGTACTTGTGCTTGCCAGGCAAGTGCAGTAACCGTAACTGCTGAATCACCGCTCCAGCCCCACCTTGTATACTCTTAACCATTGTAGTTTTTTTGGTATCCATGAGTAACACACCACTGGACTCTCAAGTCTACAATCTGGACTGTCTGATTTCACTGTCAGCACCTGTGACCGGCATGCCATCAGACCAGAGTGGCGTTTTGTGAGTAAGGAACAAGATGAGGCTGGCGTAGCTCAGCAGTGGAGCTTGCCCAGCATGCCCGAGGCCTTGCTGCTCAGTCCCCAGAGGTATTCCCAGCCCCCCACCAAACAAAAATTGCTGGCACCTCCTGGCCAAGAGGTAGAGGAGGTGCACAGACTCAGCAGCGAAATCGCCAGTGAGCAAAAAGAGCCCAGACGCCACTGCGCTCAGAAGGGCAAGCCCAGAGGTGGGGCAGCATGGGGGGAATAGAAGCTCGGACCTCTGCCCAACTGACTCTGCCTTCACTAGTTTGTGACTTTAACCTCGCTGTTCCTTAGTTTCCTCACAGAATGCTACAGTGAGGATCCAGGGAGACCACACGGGCAGAGTGCTGATACAGCACCTGGCACACGAGGACACAATCAGCGAGGGTTTTCCTAGCAGATAGACCCGAGGAGAGGCCAGGATGCTAGAAAGCTAGAGAGCGAGCAGTTAGAGAAAGCACCATGAGCAGGTACGTGTGCGAGAGACTCAGAGCTAAATGGGCCAGGGAGAGAAAGAGTGTTTCCCTACAGATAATTCACAGCAAAACAGGTAACGAGCACTCTGCCCTGACGGAAAGGGACTCTGAAGGACGCCGCCTGCGGAAGGACTACAATCATGCAGAAAGCTTTATGCACATGAAAGAGACTCTCAGGCCTTTAGGAAGTTTTCTTGAGAAGCAGCGAGGCAATGCTCACCTTAATACAAGTCTTAGCCTTCCTGAATCGGTGTCAGCCTTGCCTCAACATTGCTCCGTGCCTTAAGGACTGTCCCTCAACACTCAATTTAGACATGTACCCCACTCCTATCGCAGTCTCTGCTTACAGCCTGGGTGCAAATACCAACTGTCCAGAGGAAACTTCAATTTAAGAGCAAAATTGTGAGAAATCGAGTCAGGGGTTAGAAAGGAAGGTGCGTCTGCTTTGTTTTCGCTCGGAGCCATCTAGAAAACCCAAGTGCTTCTACTTGCTTTTCAGGGGTAAACGCTGAGCAACATCCTGGACCCTGCGTCAGTTTCATCCCCAGGTTCTTAGACAACTGGGTCTGGCTTCACTAAGGTCAAAGAGGCGCTCAGGGTGATGGGGGTTAGAGAAAGCAGAAGGCTAGCTACAGCTGTGTCAGACACATGGCCCCGCGTGTTCTTCAACAGACTGCCTAGACTGGGCGTGGTGGGCGCGGGAACAGCAGGGAGCATGACACACAGGCCCGGCCCCTGTGCCACCGCCAAACACCAGCAACCAGTGCAACTGTAATGATGCAAACATGCCTCGGAGTACAGTGGCCCACGAGAACATTCTGCACAGACAAATGAAGCTTCTTCACTTTAGATCAAAGCATGTCCAACTTAACGACAAATGGACGTTGATGTGTTTTCAAGTGGTAGATTTTTTTTTGGTTTTTTTTTTTTTTTTAAAGAGAGAGAGATGAAGAGAGAATAAATTTTATTTATTTTTTTGTGTGGCCTTCTTCCAAGACTTCGTTGTGTATGTGGTGCTGGGGTTTGAACTCGTGTACTCGCCCATGCTTGGCAAGCGCTTTAACTGCTGAGCCACTGCTTCCAGCCCCCGTTTTCAAGTTTTGACAAATGATTATAGGTGAGCTTTCCTCCACACTTACCAGGTGACAACATGAAGTTCCTTACGTATCACTTTATCCAATTAAAAGAGCCTCACACTTTAATACGCTTGGTCGCCCACCTCATGTGATCCTACCCTGCTTGGATTCAAAGCACACCCCTAGGAGGAGCTCATACAAGTTAGTTCCTAAGCACCTAAGCACATGCAGGGTAAGACTCCATATCTGATACCTGGACCCAAACTGGACACAAGAAAAATCATCACCACCACCACCACCTTCATCATCATCACCATCATCTTCTTCGTCTTCTTCATCACTACTGTCTCCAGAAAGTGCGAGGAAGAGGAAGGAGAAAGGATTGTCGTACATACTACCACAACAAAAGCAAAAAAGGTCATCAGGGAACAAAGTAAGAACAGAAACGGGAGGCTTCTGCCTCTGCCGTCTTTACATCTCACACTAAATGCTTCGACCCACTGACATGCAGAAAAACACGTCACCGAGATTAACCGCTAGGCACATTTGGGAGAAGGGCTACTGGAATTCAGGTACTGCTTATTTCTAAGTGGCTGAAATTACACGTAGCCAAAAATCACAACATTAAGGTGTGGACAGAGCCAGGTGCACTCGCTGGAAGAAAGGCAGAGACCTGGATTTGGCCCACAGCCTGTGGGTCTTGCTGCCATTCATATTTCCTTGGCAGCAATCCAAAAAGTCAAAATGTGGTCCAGGAGCCCCACTCTCAAATACAGCACTGACCAGTCTCTGAAACTCATATGTAATGAAGAATGGCACATGAACTTGATTTGAAACACGAGAGCTGCTTCTTTTTTCAGTAAAGGAGGGGAAGGAGAAGAAACAGAGGCCCTGCAGAGCAGCCCTTCCTTACGGATAAGAGCGAAGCCTGGCAGAAGCAGGGACTCCGGCCACAGGCCCACCAAGCTGGTTAGTGACAGATGTTAATAACCCCAACAACTCCCGAAATTTAACTGAGGTCAGTGTCACACAGCAGTTCTTCCAAACTGTGTTAATCTCCCTTCCCTACACTGCAAACACACACGCAGCTCTCCTGCTAAGTAAATACCTAGGAGAGATCCGCAGGGAGGAAGGGCGTCTGCTGGCGGCACTGGGTGAAGCGGGTGGCACAGCTGGGCCCACGCTGGGGGACCTCTGTCTGGAAGTGCTGGCAGGCACTGCCTGGGGGCTACTCACAAGGGCAGGGAGGCTTGGGGAGCTAGATGGGATGGAGATGCTTGCGGACCGTGGGACGGGACATGGGGGAGACCCCCATGGGTGTATAACAGTGTAGGGCCGATACCGTGGGGACGAGGGCTGGCTTCCTGCCCCACTTCCAGAAGCCACACTGTGAGGGCCGAGGGAAGTGGAAGGTGCAGCCGTCTGGCTGGCAACACGGGAAGGTGAGGCAAGAGACGGACTCAGCACTGCTACTGAGTTCCAGAAGCTGGTAGTGGGGGCTGGACTAGTTTCATAGAGGCTAAATTAGTTGAGAAAGGGAAGAAAGAAGAGAAAAAAATCAAAGAAAAACTTGAGATAACTAAAATGTAAAATTTCAGATTTTTAAACAGTAGTATAATGAATATCATATCTCTAAGAGTTTCAGCATACAGATCAGACCATCATTTACATAATTATCACCTAATTGCTGTACTGAACTGGAGATCATGAGGTCCCCTTTTCTAAGAATAAGGCAGCATCCACAGTCATTTGCTTCTAAAGCTTAAACGACCAACATCCTAACCATGAAAAGGCACAGAAAAATCCATCTAGAAAAGATAATACCACTTGCAACGACTAAAACCATCTGCCCACACGACATACATCTCCACAACACAGCTCTGCGCTGTGAACAATCACTCCAGTCTACCAAGCGGATGTGCAGAGAGAACCACACTGACCTGGACAACGAGCTGGCACTGAAGGAACCCAGGTTGCAGAACATGGGGCTCGTTCCGGGGTTGGAGCTGGTGTTCAGTATGAGATTTCTGTCTGGTGACCGAGCTGCCGTGGCAATGGGCTGTGATGTGGCTGTCAGACTGGCGAATGGGTTCTCATCTCTAGTCTGAGTGGACATCATTAGCACTTCCATCAAAATCTGGCCAATCAGGTCCTTAAAATCAGAGAACACTGTTGGGAAGGCAGAATAAAGAACAGGTTACACACGGTTCTTCACACGCACTTTCCTTGAATAAGTCAAATGCAACCAGAGCGGTTCAGGATGGTACCCTGGCCTGGATTCTTCAACAGTAAAAGGACATTAGTGGAAAACCTGGTGAAACCCGGACAAAGTCTGGTGTCTAGTCACAGGCGATTTAATTTCAGCAAATGTACAACAGCTACATCAGGACTGGAGCAGTGGCTCTGCTTGCCTGGCATGCACATGTGTGCGAGTTCAAACCACAGCAGCATGTACACAACGAAAGCCACATGAAAAACTAAATAAAATTGACTCTCTTTCTCACTGTCCCTCTCTTAAAAAAAAAAAAAAGTTATCATCAGTGGCAACTGGGTGAACCACATGGAGGAGGAACTCCCTGCACTATCTCTGAAATTTCTCTAACTCTAGAATTGCACCCAAGTTAAAAGTTTATTTAAAAAAAAAAATGGAATGTGGTCAATGCAAGTTACTGCTGATATGTGCTGACATGTACTACCTAGACAGAAGCCACTCGCAACCCAGAGGTTAGGGCACCACACTACAAACATAGCTGGGTGAATATTTCTCAACCAGTATACACAGTACACAGAGACTGACATACAGTAAAACCACTAAGTCCAAGGTTCAAAGATTTTACCAAGGGTCCAATGCTGAGTTACCGTGGGGCTTTCTGCAGCAGATTCCAGGCCAGCAGTCTTTCTATTCTTTGTGGCTTCCAGCCAATTTTCTTTTCGTATTCAGATTAATTCTAAATACCATGGCTGGAGTGATTGCTCAAAGGTTAGGGCACTTGCCAGGCATGCATGAGGACGAGGGTTCAAACCCCAGCACCATGTACACAATGAAGTGACAGAGCAACAACAGGCACATGAAAAACTAAATAAAATTGATTTTTCTCTTTCTCTCTCTCTCTCTCAGTCCCTCTCTATTAAAAAAAAAAAAAAAGAAAAGAAAGAAAAAGGAAAAGAAATAAGCCTTAACCCATTTATATTTGAACTGATTTGATCATTAAAACTTACTATTTGTTTGTGTTATATTTGAGAATCTTTAGACTTACGGTAAAAAGAGCACGTGGCAGGACTTTAAAACGTGATTACTAAGCTCATTTCCGCAACTAGAGTTAATAAGAAGACACCAATAAAATCAGAAAAGTCTATCCATCTTCCAGGAAAAGAGCTTTCTCCCCTACACAGGCAGTGTAAAAAGAGAAAGGCAGTCACCTTAACAGTCACTCATTCATTTAAAATGCATCTACTGGGCTTGGAGCAGTGGCTCAGCAGTTCGAACAAGGACATGGGTTCGAACCCCAGCACCATGTACACAAGAAGTGTCAGAGTGATGAAAAACTAAACAAAATTAATTCTCTCTCTCTTAAAAATAAATGTATCTATTGAAGAATTATTTTGTATAAGACACCCTTCTAGGCACTGGGGATGTATCACTAAGCAAAACAGAAATCTACATCTTCCGGTGTTTTGCTGTGTGAGTGATCTGCAAGAAAGCACTCCAGCACGCCCTGCTTCTTCTGTATCAAGAGACAGTTGGAAGGAACAGAGACAGCTGGAAGGAACAGAGACAGCGCCACAACTCTGCACCTGGCTGCAAGTTTTATATTTTGTTATAATCATGGCTCAGCACAGCTAATTACTTAACAATCCCAGAACACTATCTTTACTAATCAATTTAACCCAACAGATTTGGCACCTGAAGCAGGTGTAGGTTGTGGGGGACACCTCCCAGAGTCCCTAGGAACTAATCTCTTGACTAAACACTTCCTACTACAAGGGAAAAAAAGCTTCAAGGGTGGAGTTGTGGCTCAGCAGTGGCTCAGTGGTTACAGGGCTCACTGGGCATGCACAAGGACACAGGTTTGAACCCCAGCACCACATATGCAACGAATTGTCAGAGCAATGAAAGCCACATGAAAAACTAAATAAAATTTATTCTCTTTCTCTCTCATTATCCCTCTCTATTAAAAAAAAAAAAACTTCAATTCTGAGACCATTAACAGCAATTGTTTTCTTGTGTAGAAGTCATGAACGTAATAAATAATCTATCGGTGAGGTCAGTGGAAGGGGAAGAAAGAGGCCAAACAGCAGTGTTCTCACCAAGAAACGTCCCCACCATCAAAAGGCCACCCAAAGCAAGATGGTGATGGTGGACAAGAGCAAGCGCAGAGCCCTCGGTGTGCCTCCCTGTGGGCCCTCCCAGCAGGCTGCCTGCACAGCTGGATTCCTACCTTCTTTTGGGTTCTGCTTAAACTGTGCAGAAAGAGAGGAAAGAAAGATGACATCTCTGTCGCGGTCCTTCCAAGAGACTCGGAAGATCTTACAGACCAGCTGTAAGGCTTGCTCTTCAGACACCTCCGGACCTGAGGCAGGTTCCTGGGATGAAGAAGATCCGAAGTCAATCTCCAGCAGGAGGCAAGAGCTGCACACATCAACTGGAATACTTGACTCACATTCAACTCATTTATTAATGAGGGTTCTCTGCAAATGCATGAAACCATTCAAGTGCCGATTAAGAGGAAAACTGCACCTGTCCCTATGACTTCAAGGTTATAACATCTAGGTCTCCTGAGCTCTTGATGCAATCTATGGAAAAGCAAGGGTGTTATCAGAACAACCCAGTGAGAACTGTGCCACAGAATGAGTTTACAGCCCATCCATTTTTCTGGCTTGCAAAGGACCAGGTTAACACTCTAGTCTAGCTACATAACTAATTTTCCTTCAAGAACTTCCCCCAAATTAAACACCTCTCATTACATTCCACCACAGATAAAATATCTTATATGAAAGAATTTAAACTAAATAACTATAAAAACTAAAGCTCTGCATCCCTAGGGGTCCACAGGCCTAAGGCC
>PVKS010002160.1:0-109537 GCA_004027875.1 Aplodontia rufa
TTTCAGCTTTTCTCCATTTAGTATTATACTAGCTGAGGGTTTAGCATATATAGCCTTGACGAAGTTCAGAAATGGTCCTTTGAACCCCATCCTTTCTAGAGTTTTGAACATAAAAGGGTGCTGGATTTTATCAAAGGCCTTTTCTGCATCCAATGAGATGATCATATGGTTTTTGTCCTTGATTCTGTTTAAGTGGTGGTTTACGTTAATTGTTTTGCGTATGTTGAACCAGCCCTGCAATTCCAGGGATAAAGCCCACTTGGTCATGATGGATTATTTCCTTAATAAGTTTTTGAATACGGTTTGCTAAGTACTTTGTTGAGGATTTTTGCATCCACGTTCATAAGGGATATTGGTCTGTAGTTTTCTTTTCTTGATGTATCCTTGTCCGGCTTTGGTATCAGAGTTATGGTTGCTTCATAAAAAGTGCATGGGAGTATCCCCTCCTTTTCAATTTCTTGGAATAACTTAGTAAGGAGAGGTGTTATTTCCTCCTCAAAAGTGTGGTAAAAATCAGCGGAGAAGGCTTTCCCTGTACCTCCACGACTGATCAGGATTTCTCCAACTTCTCGCCAGCATTTCCAGGTGCGTTTGGGGAGACTGGCATTGTGAACCACCAGTCCTAATCTTGGCAGTAGATTTGAGAAATAGAGACTTGGAAGCGACCTGGGGCTTTGTTCTGATCTGTCTCGGCTGCAGTGCGGCTGGCAGCAGCCGCCCCACCTACACTCCTGCCCGCCCGAGTCACCTGTGGAATTTCTGACACTGACATCCTGTCCTGCCTGCTGCTCCCCTTTGACACTAACATTGTTTTCTCCTTTAACCCGTGTGGCACCTCTCCATGGCAGTCCCCCAGGGCTGCCACTTACCAGGTAGGCAGAAACCTGTCCCTGCTGCTGGTTGTTGGTCCAGCTGATGGCGTCTGCTGCCCACACTGAGGCTGATTTCTAGATAACCTGGCTGGATCTGTCCTTTGTGAATTGCTTGTTTTGATCCCTGACCCCCATGCTCCAGTTTGCTATTGAATGCTTGGCTTTTTTTTTTTTTTAAAGAGAGAGAGACAATAAGAGAGAGAAAGAGAGAAATGATTTTTACCTAGTTTTTCACGAGGCTTTCATTGCTCCGAGACTTCCTTGTGTACGTGGTGCTGGGGCTTGCACTCACGCACTCCCGCATGCTGGGCAAGCGCTAAACCACCGCTCCAGCCACCAAATGTTTGGCTTTTTTTAAAAAATAATAAATTTAGAAAATTTATTTTATGTGTCAGGAACTCTATCTTTTTCCCACACACACAGTAATAACTATTTCCCCATTTATTGTTTCTCTTTTGCTCTTGTTTGAGTGTTAGATCTTCATGTGGTCAGCATCAGTGGTTTTGACTTCTCTGCTTTCATGGGAATTTCTTTACCAATTCTAGGTCATCAACGCCACTCACCATGCTGTATCCTCACAGTGTAACGTTCATTGCTTCACCATCAATTCTTGATCTAAGCACCTGTGCTGAGAATGCTGAAGACCCAGTTTTATTACCACCACCATCTAATATCTGATATCACTCTAATGTGAAATGATCTAGAATCACACATCATTTTGTATCTAAGATCTTTTGGGGACTTCACTCAGTGCTACCACTCTGCTGCATTACTCATTCTGTACCAGGTACAATATTTAATTGCTATATTTTAAATACATTGTAAAATCTGGTTGGAAAAGTCTCTTCATTGCAATTTTCTCCATAACCTTTTTGGCTCTCCTGCGGTCAGTGTTCTTTCAGGGCACATAACATGAGCATCTTCATGTTGTGAAGATCCGCAGAACAGAGGAGCCCTTGAATCCCCCTAGCTAGCTTCCTGATGGCTTGTTAAACTGTTAGCTAGGTTAACTGAACCTCATTTTCAACTGAGCATCAACTTTATCTTACCAGTATCAAACCTCCAACAGTTTTGTCAATTGAGGGATATTGTTTTAATGTTTTTTAAAATCTTGGAATTAACAGATTTGTGTGCCTGGAAACTCTTTGAGAGGCATCACAATTTATATTTCTCCCTATCAATAGGGACACAGTCAAACTGGACCAGAAAGAGGAGGAGCTCACTCCCCTTTTGATATTGAGCGTGGCTATTCCACATCCTAAGCCCCTGCTCTAGTTTGACCTTGAGTGCCCTCCAAACCAATTCAGCAACCTGCTGGGGACTTTCTTTCAAAGATGAATTTCCTGAATCTCTGGCTAAAGAGGGAAGGTTAATAGTGTAGGGAGTTTGTTCACAGGCCATTAGAAACAATTAGCACATCGCTGAGATTAAAAGCACAGCTCAAGAACGCTGGATGGCCTAGAAAGGAACCAGGACTTTAGGAACATCTATTTTTAGCACCTAATTACGGCAGACTAGGAGATCCCCATCCTCTCTGCTAGACTGTTTCATATTTTAATTATCAAGAAATTCTTAATTTCCTCCCAGCTAAATTCTGCCTCTGGTACCTTAAAGTTATAGTAGCTTTAAACCCTGTTCTTGGATTCACAGGAACACATTTGCAGATCACAGCGTGACATTTAGACTGATTGCTTCAGCCCCTGTATCTTTCCATTTAAACATTTTTCTTAATCTGCCAATTTTTTCATGATTTCCTTTTACCCAAATACGCCCCTTTTGCTCCAGTTTCATCCTTCTGGGCACCCTGGGTCAGGCCAGGCTGTGGTTCTTGTCTTAGTGCCTCAAAGGGGGCTGCTCTCCCTCTCTTCCTGCTGGGTGTTAAATTCTGAAGATGCAGCGCACTCTCTTCCAAGAGGTCTTCATTTTGTATTGAAATCCCAGTCCTTGTCTTGTGGATGTTCAAGTGTTGCCCTATGCTGGGCGCCCAGTCAGTACCTCCCACCCATCTCCCCTGTTCCAATGGTGCCACACATCCACAAGGAACTTGTTAGGATGAATTTGGTTTTGTAACCATTTACTTTTCTCTCTTCACTATAAAGAAATAGCTTAGCATAGTTTGGTCTATTCGTATTTTGTTTCCTATTGCACTTTAACATGGATGTTGATCAGTTGCCAGTTCCATAATCTTTAATAAAAGGTAAAGTTCCACTCTTTAAAACCCTAATCTGAGCCCACTTCTGTCCACCCCTGATTTCCCTCCAAGTCTTTGAGCAAGCTGTGCTCCCTCCTGCCACAGGACCCTGGCACGTGCTATTCTCTACACCTCTGGGATTGTCGTGGGCTCCCCCAACCTAAATCCACTTCCATTCTACAACTTTGCCTAATGATGTTAGGGACACCTGGCACCAATGTCTGTAACCCTCTGACTGCCAGGTAGCTGAGCTCACCTGTACAGCCAGGTGTGTATCCTTTGTTTGTTCTTGCTGCCTGGTGATTTCCTCCAAAGCTGTGGACTCAGCATGGAAATAGAGCTGTCTTGTGAGATCGGCAGTAGGTTGTTAGGCAGAGAAGCTGGCCAGTCACTCATGGAAGAGAAACCAGGTGCCACCTTGGCCCATGCAGTGTGGAAAGTCTGTGGTTTCAGCACCGTGGAGTACAAGTAGAAGATACAAGAGGGGATTTGGGGACTCACTTGCAAAGGGTCTTTCTTGTGTGTCCACTCAAGGAGTTGTCACTTCCTCACTTTGTACTTGAGGATCGATTAGCATTTGTAAGTCAATCTTGTGTTCTGAGAAGATCATTCTGGTGGCTATGGGGAGGGAGAATGCCTTGGTGTTGCCCTGGGTGGAAGCCCCCAGCTGAAATCCATCCTGATCTGTTCATCAAGCAGCCAGAGTGGACGCAAAGTGCCACATCAGCTCCATGCGGTTGACTTTCCTCTGATATCTGTGCCTCCTGGCAACCTACGTCCCTCAGGTGAAATCAGACAGTGGGCTGTACCCCTGTGAAAGCTCTGGGGCAAGTTCATAGAGAGCATCACGTGGCCTCTTATATGTACATGGCCAAAATGATGCCAGAAAGGTCTGTGCTGAGAAGCCCAATGCATCGTGAAAGCCTTCGTCTCACATGTTGTCACATACATGGATGGGGCAAGGCCACCACCGGCTCCAGCTGCTCTCTGCAGCTCAGGGCCTATGCACATCTCAGTGCTGAGATCCATGCCCTCCTCTCTGTGTGGCTCACTTGCACCCGGCTCTCAGGGCCTGCACCCTGCTACAGCCTCTCACTTCCTGTTTCCTCCTCCCTGTCTCATGGCACAATCTAGTTCTGCTTTCATCCGTGGGATCGTGGGGCTGACGTCTGTTGCCCTCAGTGGTGTCGCACTGATCCGTTTTGTTCATAGCTGCATCTCTGGCATGTCTCAAAAGTGAGAGGCAGAGGCTGACAGTCAGCAAATCTGTGCCACATGAATAACATGGAAAAGTCCAGCACAAGCCCAAAACAGCCTGTGAGGAGGACTGCAGAAATCACGTCTCAAGATACACGAAGAAATCCGAAATCAGACACGAGCTCAGAGGGCACGGGCAACGGCCTCCGGCTGGCTTTCACACTCTACGTGGCAGGTGTGTTGGGTAAGCCAAATGTTGATCAAGACAAGCCCATTTTGATTCTACTAAAACATCTCATTCCAAAAGTAATTCCATATTGTCATCCTTTTTTTTTTTTTAAGAGAGAGGGACAGTGAGAGAGAGAGACAGAAATCAATTTTTATTGAGTTTTTCACATGGCTTTGGTTGCTCTAACACTTAGTTGTGTACATGGGTGCTGGGGTTTGAACCCATGTACTTGTGAAATGCTGGACAAGTGCAGTAACCACTGAGCCACTGCACCAGCCCCTTATATTGTCATCCTTTGATATAAAAAATACCCTTTTAAAACTGAAATATCATGCTCTAGCTACTGTTTCACAAAAAACAAAAATGAACTTTCTTCCCATGTAAATCAGTTCTAGCGGCCTGTTTAGGAAGGCACCATCTGGTCCCACGACAGGCACAGCATTCTGTTGTGTCATATGCCAGTCACATCTCCTGGGACTGCTTGGAGAGTGTGTGGGGCTCCAGCTCTGCTCTGTCTGGTGCTCAGGGCCAGGTGAGGGTGAAAGAGGGATTCTAGGGGCGAGGAAAGCTGCTGCTGCTGCTGCCCAAGGTCAGGGCACAGTTGCCTTAAAGGATGGCATAAAATGCCAAGATGGCACAAGAAGAATGGCTGTCCTTCAGGAGAAGCATCCTTTGGAGTTGCAAGCCCACGTCATAAACTGGGACAAGCCCCAAATACACAGCACCATTTTGAACGCCTGGAGTTTTTCTTTTCTACATTTCTAAGTGAATACAGTTAAAGTTAACTCTTCCCTCCTTTAAATGCGTGCCAAGAAGTAAATTATTCTAATTTTTTGGGAATGTTTGTACACTTTTTAATCTCTGATTATAAAAAAACTATAGATATGTATATGCAAATGTACAGTTTATATATTTTACATGAGCATAGTATAAATGCTTACACACAAGCAGATGCCTGAACGCATGCATACATGAACACGTGTGCTCACCTTCGTATACACACACACACGCATGCATCTTCATAAACACGAGTGCACACATACACAGGATTCACTCTTAGAAAAGCAAGGTCTAACCCATGTTCCACAGTCTGGATCTTTCCCCTGCCCCTGTGACATTGTACAGTTGAACAATGCGTATGGGTGGCCTTTAGAGCGAGGACCTGTAGAGATGGCTCGTTTCCTGCCAGGGCTTTCAGGACTCGTCCAGTCCCTGCCATAGATGTCCCCAGCTCCACTGGCTGATGTTGAGGGTGTATGCTTGTCCCCTGCTCCAGCCAGGCAGGGACTCACAGCAGCACAGGGTATCTCTGCAAATCTGGCCAGGATTGCCCAAGAATAGATTCCCAAGGAGATGCCAAGCCACAAAGACCACGACTAGCAGATGAGTGCTCTCTGGTGGAGCTCCCAAGGACAGGATGACCTTCACTGCAAGGCCACATGTAGCAGCTCAGGCAAGTGACATTCTGAGGATCTCAGTGTCACTGGGAAGAGCTGAAATTCTGCTGAGTACTCTTTAGCACTGGAAATGTATTTGTGTGTACTGGTAAAAAACAAATTTATTGTCATCTTTATTTTTTTCTTAAGGGTTCTGAGCCAAGCTACCACTTTGCCTAATAGCTCCTCTACGTAAATAAATTAAAAGCAGCCCCAGAACACTTCATCATTTCCAGCCACTTTAGGCTACAACAGAGTGCTACTTATCCTAAGCAACTGCTCCCTGTTGAAATACTGAGAACAATCTGTGGTCTTTGAGGCAGACAATGTGCTACTTGTATTTTTAGGGAAATTTCTATTCACTCGGTTAGTAAATATTTATTAAAAATTTACTAAGCAATTTGTAAATACCGTAAAGAATAGCAAAAACTCAGTCTTCACCCTAAGGAATTTCTCATCACCCTAAGGAATTTCTAGGAGGAATAATACATGGACATTAAAAAATATCTCTAGGTACTTGGCAGGACAGTGGGAGATATAAACAGTAAGAGAAGGCTCATCCATTCTGGGAGCTTAAAATCTAGGGTGTGACAAACGTCATGAGCACAGCCACATTTCTCTGGTACTACAAAAGATGAAGACTGTCATATGCAGCTTCAAGGTGGATATGCAGCTTGAGAGGAGCCTTGAAGTCCAGGTAGACTTTGACAGGTGGAGGTGGAGGGAAGATCATTATCCGTGGTGGCGAAGAATGAGTGAAGATAAGGAACCTGGCGACATTGATGGGTTGGTGGATAGTGCAGGCTGGCTGGGTTTTGGTGTTTGCGAGAGAGAAATTGCTGTAGGGGTGGCAGCAAGATAAACTGGTGCCAAATTCCAGCAGACTTGAGATGAGACATAAGGAGCTTTTTTGGTGTGTGATGGGAGCTACTGAAGGTCTGGGGAAAGCCAGAGTGATCATTTCTCATCTGGATTTCAGGAAGATGAATGTACTGGGTGGAATTCCAGAGTGGCAGGGAAACCATGGGAAGAAAACCAGACAGGACACAATTGTAACTTGTCCAAAGAAAGCAGTCTATAGGCCTTTGGTTAGGTTCCAGGCAGCTTTTCAGAGGTTATGCTTGGCCTCACCCAAGGCAGCAGTCGTCTTTGAGAGCCATGAAGACTACATCATAATTTACTAATGAAGCACGGAGCTCAAGCTTCTGGATGACTGCAGCGTAAATTCAGAAATGTCACAAATCAAGAAGTGCATTACGTGTGGTTCCTACTTCCCTGAACCTGGGACACACAGAGCAGGGGACATGAAGTCAACTCTGCATTTACCTGGTATGTGAAGTAGAAACTCAGCCTTGTGCAGTCGGAAGGGACACAGCTAGGAAAGGCATTATGTGAAGAACTCCAGAAGGAACTTGAATTTTAAGAATGCTTACAAAATGCAGAGCAGTCAATGTGCATTCTCTGTTCCCTGTTTTTGATTTTGATTGGCAAGTGACAGTGTACACGGGTGGCTCAGTGAAGGTCCTCCTGAAGTCCAGGGACAATGGCAGTGTGCCTGCTTCTGCTGTAGAGTGCCCAGGCCTTCATCTTGCCACCGCTTTGGTGTTGACAGGAGAGGCTGGAGAGGTGGGAAGGTGTGGGCAGGGGTGCCCTGGGGCTGGCTCATAATGGCTTTGGAGAACCAACTGTTAGATTTTCAGGAATTCCCTGAGCCAGTTGTGCTATTTGAAAATCATACCACTTGTACTTACAGTTTAGCTAGTAACATTTTAAAAGATGATAAAAGCTCTGCACATGTCACTTAGAAGTCACTTTGTTGCATTTGCTCTTATCGTGCTCCTGGGGTAGCTTTTGCCCAGAGCCTGGGTGTGTGGGAGTCACTCTAGAATGGTCCAACCGAGCTTCTCTTCTCAGCTCTGCCTCCTCAGCTTTCAGTTGGTAGTTTGAAATGGGCCCAGCAGGGGGCTTACACCGCAGAACAGCAGTGCGGGGACAGAGCCAGCCCTTTAGACTTTGACCAGGTGGCTGTGGTTTGTCTGATTGGCCAGCCCTCCCTCAGTTCCTCACCTGCGACACGTGCGTGCACCGTGCGGGCTCCTGTTAACATGCTACTGTGTTCACCTTATTCCCACGCCTGTCTTCACCCATGGCAAATCGCGGCTCTCAGAGTCAGCGCGTGGGCAAGCTGCCTCCTCTCTACAGCTGACAGGCGACAGGCGGTAGTGGGCTTGAGCCTGGCTGGTGCCTCTGCACTCTAATACCGAAAGGACTGTGAGAGCGGAACACGGTCTGCTCAGGGGCTGACTGTCAGCCCTGGCTTTGCTGGGAACACAGTTTTTTCTTCTTGCCTTGCTAGAATAAATAGAAAGAATCTGGATGTGCGTAATTGGATGTTCATTACTTTCAGTTATTTTGAAAGACTTCTGATTGGGCCTCCAATAACGTATATTATCCCCCGTTTCAGTTTCTCACACAGCATTTTTTAAGTGTTTATATTCACAAGGCTTTCAAGTCAATCTTGATATTTTCCACTGTTCTGGTTCTAAACTCTAAATGGTTTACACTGACAATACAGACAAATTTAATCCTCTTCATATATAACTTGAGGATAAAAGGTCAACAAGGAAACGTGTTTCTCTCTTCCACAGATAAAAATGCAAAGAGCTCATTTCCTTTGAAGTGGGTAAATACAGCATATTTTCTGTGTCCTTTTTTAGTACTAAGTAGGCCACTGTGATCCAGAAGAATTTAACCCTTCAAAGTCTCTGCCTGGCTAAGGAAAAAGGTCTCTAACTATGGTGGCAGCAACCATGCGACGCTGGTGCTTGGTTTTGTAAAGACCATGTTCATGAGCTTACGGTGTTGGGCCCCCTCCTTCGCCTTCTGTGTAGAGTTTGGTGACAGCCTTCTCAGCATGCTGTGCTTGCCCCTGTGACGCAGGGTCATTCTCTACTGAGGGCTGATGATTAGGGGCCAGGCACTGCAGCAGAGGGACACGGAAAGGAGATGGGACTCTAATTCTGATGGGTTTGCAATAGCCCCAAGAGGAAGACAAAACAGAAAGTGTCCCCTGCAATCAGCATCCAGCTGTGCCAGGCCCAGGCTTGGAATGTCCTGCACCTGATCTCAAAAGGCCTCCTCCATCTCCTGTCCAGTTATCAGTCCCTAAGCCTCTTGCTACACAGCTTTAGGGACAAGTCTTGAAGTGATATCAAAATGCAGATTATGGATAGCAGAGCATGGTGGGAGATGGGGGGATAAAGTTCAATAATGTAACTTCCATTTCCCTGCGGTCTGAAAGCCTCTATAAAATAAAATGGTCTTGTGAAATAGGATTAAATCATTATATTCCTCCAAATACATTATCCATATACTACTTTATACATCTGAAAACTATTGTTAATTTGCACATTTGTTGAAAATAAGGTAGATAAAAATAAGACAAATGACAAATGCTACTTTTCTCCTTTACTAACCTAATGCTTGGCATAAAAAAATGTCGATAGGCTGATGAATGACAGCCAGCAGGGTTTTGTAGTTTGTTCATTTTTTATCTGACATAATCACTTTCCACCTCCTGCCACCATCATAAAGGAGGCAAGATATTGGCAGGAGCATTCTAATATGTCTATAACAGGTTGACGGACAGTGGATTTAATGGAAATCTTCAAGTTCACTCTTGAGGTTAATAAGCCTAAAATATCTTAAAACTAAATTAAAGCGCTTTCTGCCTTAAGAAGGCATTAAAAATAGTTTGATGGCATTTTAGCTGACTCTTAAGAAGTAGCAGTTCTTTGGCAAAAAGTGCCATTTGCAGCCCAGATAAGAATAAAGATTTCTTGTCTTCCCTCCATGTGTCTTAGGGAGAAAACCATCCCTCACGAACCATCTCCTTGCAAAAGTCTATTTTAAATTTTTGCTTCAAAATGCCTTCTGGTAGATACTCTGGCTCTTCCTTTTGGCTACTCTTAAAGGAGCATACTCTCTATTTTCACTATAGGTATTTAAAGTAAATTTCCCTGTCTCATTCTAGATTACAGTTTCAGCCTTAATATTTTTGAATAAATGCTGTGAACAATAGTCCCTCATTTACTTCGTTGCTGCAAAGGTGTTCATATTTCTTGATCAAATCTCTTGAGTTTTTCCATTTCCAGCAACTACAATGAGAGCAATTTGCAATTCCAATGTCATACACTGTATTTAAATTGAAACAAAAGGAAGCATCTCAGAACAAAACCTTGCTGAGTGGAGTCATTTTAAATGCCTTTAGCTCTACTGAGGTGTTTTTTTGTTGTTGTTGTTGTTTTTTTGGTGGAAACAGCAATAAAATGTTCTGCCTTCCCCCAGAGGTCCCTGTTGTTGTACCAGCAAAGAAAAATCATCTATAATTGTAATGACTGCAAATGTGCTCTGGGAAGCTTGGTAGCTCCAGGGCCCTGCTTCAGGTTGCCGTAATGTATGGGATATGCCTGGCTTTTGCACTTCTCATACTGCTCCCCTCTCGTGCTTTAGTAAAGATGTGTTTATAGCAAAAAAGTTCTAACTGAAAAGCTGGATGTAAGAATGCTCATTAAAATGAAAATCTCACCCCTGCTCCATTAGTAGGAGGTTTCTACCTTGTTCTAGAATTGTGTTCTTTCTTCCCATCACTTTCTTAGGATTTCCATCAACCCTTAAAGCAGTTAGCAACCTCTCTCCCATCCTCTGTCATATTCTGTGGCCAAACAAGGTGGTGTGGATGAGTCGTGGGGCTCCAGCAAGGAGAGCCAACGCAATGGTGGAGGTGGCCCTAGCATCAGAGAGCACCTCTGCGGGGCCACAGTGGAGAGAACACCGAGGCACCGGCTCCCCCTGCTTCCTTGCTGCAGGTAGCAGAGGCTTCTGGTTTCTGGACAGTCCCTTACTACCTCCCCAGGAACTGAGATGACCATTAGCCAGCAGCCGCAAAGTGAATTTCATTGCTCTTAGTCCGATGTCTGGAGCAAGGGGTCAAGGAAACATAAACTGGCAAAGCTTCTGAGGAGCGGGAACCCTGGAGCATGTTGTCAAAGCCTTTGTCCTCTGCTTCTGAAACCCCCTCAACCCTAATACTTTAAAAAGAAATGCAGATTCCTTTTCTGGAATTTTGTCCCATTATTTATTTTAAAAGCCTTTGACCTACCAAAGAAGTTGAGAGAACATTCCATTGTTTAGCCACGTACCTCCTCCTAGCTAACTCCTCCTGCTCTTTTTAACGTTGAGGATGGGGCCTTGGGCCTCCAATACTCCAAGCACATGCTCTACCGCTGAGCACCACCCAAGCTATCTCATTCGCTATCTCCCTTCCCTTCTACACCCATGCGCATGAGCACCCAAGCACATGAGCACCCAAGCACACGCACATATGCACATGCATGCACACAAGCACACACATGACATGAGCGCACACGCACATATGAACACATGCACATATGCACCTACGTGCACATATTCACACACATGCAAATGGGCACACACACTTTTTCTTCTGTATCCTCTGGAACTCACTGACAGATCGTGTGATACTTCACTCCTCAAAACTTCAACAAGTATGACCTAAGAACTACTCCACCATTTTGCACTATATCACCATTTTCACTCCCAAGAAAATTGTTTTGTAATAATTTCATCTAAAATATGATGCACATCAAAATTCCCCATTTGTTTCCAAATTACCTTTGATATATGCCATTATTTTCCCAATCCAGTTCCCAAAGGATCTTGAATTGAAGTTGGTAGATGTTCCTCTTGATTATCTTTAAAAGTAAAAAACATGCCCTGATATTGGTGTCTTTAAATAATTACAAGTATAAATCTTTTAAAAAAAAGACAAAGTTAGAAATATAAAATGAATGCATATCAAAGACTTTGTTTAACTTTTTAATTTTCAAGGGAGCTGATAAGATGTTAAAAATCATTTCAGATGGAAATTCTAGGGGCATCATCCCTGGACAAACTGGAAAGCTGAAAGGCATCTGATAATAAATGTAAACCTGGCTGCTAAGGGAGAAGGACTCACACTGCTAAGAGACAAAATCTATTAGCATATCTGTTGGTACATAGCTTGCATTCATTTAAGAGTTTTAAAACAGCTCAAGCACAATGCACGTATATTGATTCATAACACGGACTGTACCTACAGGCCAGCATTCCATAGAGTACCCAGGAATCCTTTTTTATTTCTGTGTCAAAGTCTTTCATAATTCTTTCTGTCTGCCCAAGTTTATGGTTATAATAATCTGAAAAACCATTGATGATCACAAAAGGCTGTTCTCAGGTTTATCCTGGTTACTGGCACAGTAACCATGGCACAGGTGTGGTGCACACATGAATTTCCTCTGCAGGTCTCCTTGACTTTTCTCCATAAATGTAGAGCATCCAGTGGGGGTGACCACGAGGCCACAAAATTACTACTGTCTGGAAGTTTTCATAAGGAATTACAGATTTTTAAAGGCTCTCTTATTTGCTGTTCCATGCCTACAAAGCTAGGCTTAAGTTTCTGCGCCAGCTTATCACTGCATAACTTGTAAATTTGGATGAATTTTTCTCTCAAAGTCCTCGAAATTTGTTAGGGTTCCTCATATACCAGCAGTCAATCTCCTTTACCATCTGTAAGCCTGGAGCCCAGCAAGCCAGGTAACACCAGCTTCCCTGGGCACGCTCCCTGGGCACTGCAAAGCCAGCTATTGCTCCTTGGGGACAGACAGTCAGCCCTGATTAAGCAGAAATCATCCTTAGGCCGAGGATGTAGTTCAGTGGTGAAGCCTCTTTGTTGTGTACTCAGACAATAAACTATTATATCAGCAATTTTATAAACAATCAGAATAATTTTTTTTCACTAGTCCTAAATAATTCTTACGTGGGATTCTGGTTTATCAGTCTCTTTTCGTTAGAGAGTACCAAAAGGCCAGGAGCAGTGATGTGCGCCTAGAATCCCAGCCCACAGGTACATTGGCCTGTGCCTGTGATCCCAGCCACGGGAGAGGCTGAAGCTCAAAGGTATCTGAGCAGTGTCAGTTTGGAGGCCTATACCCAAGAATTAATTATTTGAAAAAGTCAGTAGTTTACAGTTGCTGGTGCAGCACTTTTCCAAAAGTTTCTGAGACTCTCTGGTTGAGGGCACACAGCATGGTCTGTATTTTATCACAGAACTGTATAGGAAGCATCAAAAATAGAGGTGTGCATGGAATAGGAAGACTTAAAGGCGGGCGTTATCATTTTAACCCACTGTCAGCATGCACCATACGTTTTCATTCTGCGTGAATCAATGCGAGGTTTCCCGTGGTGGTAATATCAGATAGTGGACAGAAAGGGCACCCTGAAATCCCTCAGGGCCATCCACAAAGCATGCGGCCTCTGAAACACTTGTGTTAGTAAATTTTACAAACGCAACCTAGGGAGGCGAGACATTCTTGAGATCTGGAAATCCTTCCCATGCAGCTCTTCAAATAATAACACATGAAACAGACCTAATTACTTCCAGCCTCTCTCTCTTTCTGTGCGGAAGAACAAACCTTGGTGATTTTCCAGGGCCTTGGGGAAATCTCAAAGATGGTTCTAGGTAGAAAAAAACATCTTGAAACTTTAGTTTTCTTTCTGTTGAATTTTGGGAAGGTATATCAAGGGTTATTGGATGACTGTGGACTCATGAATGACTGGCAAGAAACCTCACTTCTCAAAGTGACACTGTATATTTAATTTTAAATATAGACGATACAAGTCATAAAGAATTGTGGGCCTTCCCTAAGTGAAGAAGTGTTTTTATTTTTTCTTAGGTAAAATTGGGCATAATAAAGTCCAAAGGCCCAGAAAATCACTGTGATAATACACAGACTCTGCTGCATGGGCAGAGAAGGCCAAGGCCATTTTGCATAGGGGGGTGTTCATATTGCGAAGTGCACGCGTCCTGGTGTGGGCTGAGGTGTAACCAGTGAGCTGTGAAGCAGGCCCGGGGAAACTGCGCCATTTCTGCTGAAATCACAACATGGCTTGGGCTTCCTTTCAGACACAGGCTTCATAAACCAACGCAAATAAAATTCACCCCCCAAGAGTTGTCCTTCCTTATGTTCTTTCCTATGGTGAAACAAACTGACAACTTCGTTGAGGACAAAGCATGGTCCACAGACCCCAGGGGTCCCTGAAATGTTTTCAGGGGGCACATGAGGTCAAAGTGGTCTTCATAATGATGAGATCTGGAGTTTTCCAGAGGCTGCATGATCACAGAAGCTTGCCTGGCAGAGCAGATGTGCAAAGCCATCAGAAGATATTTTTTAATAATGTTAAAAGGTCACACTTTTCTCCTAGAAATTTTGTCTTAGAAAATATTAATATCGATATTCAATGAATCCATCACTACTCTTTTCCAGTATGTTAATATTTCTAAAATTTTCTCAGTTTTAGTTTTAAAAGAGCAAATCTTGGTAGTTACAATCCATATTATAAACTGTATAAACAAAATGTCCTTAGATTCCTCAGTTATTCTTACTGTATAGGACAGAGACAACAAGAATATGAAAACTATTGATTTATGCAAAAATTGGTCCTTGCTCTTGGGGACAGAAGGTCATATACACAATCTACTTCTCCATCACTATTTCTGTTCATACAGTTGTGATCACCTTATGAACTATAACTTTTAACTTCCACTTCACTAGAATTATGGAGAAAAGATAACTGAGCATTGTCCATCATACATTAACATTTCAGCAGAGTGGCAAAGCTCCCAGACCCAGAGAGCAGCTTTCCCTGCCAGGACACACATCCCTGCCGCACCTTGTAAAGTGGCAGAACTCAAGATGGTCCTTAACATTGTCAAAACATATGGCCACTCTCTAGCTGGTGAAAATAAAATTACAAGTATACAAACTTAGAAGTATGATAATTAATATTCCACTATTTATGCCATCTTACTTTGAATTTTCTGGTATCCCAAGATTTTCTACTAAGTAATTTGATTTTAGTCCAAGGTTTTATATGACCTAAAGATCTTGGAAATTGTGCTTAAGGTAATATTTTATAAAATATAATAACATTTTATATAAAAAGTGTACCATAATGATTCAATGAATACAAATCTATATATTTCATAATCTCAAATGTTATGTAGGAGTACTGTTAGTATATTCGAGCTGTGTGAATTTAGGAAACACAAACCCATGTAAAACAATGCATATGCTTGGTTCATACTTAACATTGATGCATATGAGAAGACATAGCTGTATTTTTACACCAAAATTATTAGACTTGTCTCAGATTGCAAAGACTCACCTTAATCGTGTGAACTTGGTTTTCAAAATATATCTGAGTTAGTTTTATTTAATAAAAGAACATTTTTAATCTAACACATTTAAAGTGTTGAGGTTAATGTGTTTGCTTTCTGTGTACTTTAGGAATTTCAGCTCATATAATCTCTTATTTATCTGTATCAACATCATCAGAACAGAGCTCGTTCACATGAGAGACTTTGTCATCTAACTCGTTAATGCTGCCCCCAGCCCTTCTGCAATGAGAGGCAGAGGCCTCTACATCCAGCACAGAACTCAGACTTCACTGCACACTCTCTCTGTTGAGACGAAGTTGAGAAAACACCAAACTCACTGCTCCAAATATTAAAGAGTTGTCCCCTACCACCACAGTGGGCACAGAATTCTTGATTGATTTAGGATCAAAATAGACAAGCAGACTAATAAAGAAAAATAGAGCAGATTCTTTGTCATCTGTCATCCAGCCGAGGATAGATCTCTGCCATCTGTCTACAGAAGTACCTAGGAGTTAGACTGTAAAGCCAGGTTCCCAATCATCTCTGCCACCATGTGAGAATAACTTACTAGCCACTAGAATGCAAAAGAAAACTCAAAACCTGTAAGAAGAAAAGGAGCTTCAGAAAAAGGCAACAAAGATGGAGTTCTGTTCTCCAGGGGATTAACTTTTGCAGCCAAGAAAAGACATGTCCTAGGTCACACTTTCCCTGAGGTGTGCTCCAGCCCTTCTGCTTACCTGGTATGTTAAGGCATTCACTGGGCATTTTGGTGGATGATCTCCAAAACCAAGATAATTCAGTTTCAAAAGTGGTTAAGATTGTGACTCCCAAACAAATAGAAAATGAACACATGGCCAACATTTTATTTAACTCATTAATTAATGAAGGCACCAGTAAGTTATTAAAAATCCATGCAAAGGAAATTCCAAAGAGCAGAAACATGCGTACACAATCATGCGTGCTGAAATCAATTGGTAAAGAGATGCACAACTGGCATCTTGGGGCTCAGCTCATAGAACCAGTTGTATATCCACTAGACAAATTCTGTGTGCATGGCAAGAGTTCTTATCTTGTCCTGCCACGAGTCTGCTTCAAACACCAAGGATTCTTCTGGAGTGTGTGGGGGTGCTTCCTTGAGCTCACTCAAACATTTTACAGGCCTTGTGCTGTGCGTGATGTTGCCACCTGACCTCCGGGCATGCAGTGTGGGCTCCTCTCTCTCCCTTCCGGACTCCTGCTGGACTCCTCATTCCTGGTGTTTTTTCTCTTGACCTGAGCAGAGTTCCTCATCTCCCATGGATCCAGGCTGTTGGCTGGCAATGCTAAAGCACTTGTAGGCCTTTGCAGGAATCATTTACCTAGGAGAAGGTGGAAGAGGCTGTTCACTGTCCCACCAAGCTCCTCCGATAGCCTTGGTTGGGGGATGGAATGTTCCCTTTCCTTTTTCATGTTCTGCAGTTTCCTAATTGGCAAAAACTCAAATCATTTCATTCTCTTGAAATTATAGTTTCATCGTAGTTCCTTCTATAAAATTTTATCAAATATATATACATTTTAATTTTTGTCTGATAAACATGGCCTTACAGCATTATCAAATATATTTTGATAACCATGACTCTTGGGATCTTTCTGCCTTCTAAAGGGGAAAGTACAAATAATCTGCAAGTAGCCACTGCCATCACTATTGCTATAATTATAAGATAACGTTGGACATTGTGTTTGCTCTGACCCCTGTGAAGATGTCATCTCATTCTGAAATAATGCGGTGATATGACTTAACCATTTGACCTGGACCTGTGTGCAGTAGTCACTTGATTTTTTACAAGATGTGTTCATTTCAATATTGGGTTTCTGCTTCATTTACTGTTCTTGGTGCCTCTGATCTGCTGTGAAGGTGAGCCATTCGTCCTACCCGTCTTGTCTTCAGGTAGAGTTAAGCATTCTGCCTTCTTTGTAGATTCTGTTCTGATAGCGTTGATGAGCTGCTTTATTTCACCCACGTCCCTCTCCTTTGCCATCATTCCCTGCTCTCCAGAGTTGAGTCTCTGTCTGCCAGGCCCTGCACACAGCACCCCGTGTCCTGATGTGTACCTGTGTGACACTATGTGCTGGGGTAAAGGGACACACAGACAGGATACACTCTAGGGTCCACATGCTTTGGCAAGACAGGAAAGAAGGTTCACATGCAGATCAGTCTGAAGGAACCCCCGTGCGATCCTCTTAGAACTTGCTAATGTTATAGAGGAGCACTGAGGCAGCAGTTGGTTGGACCACTCAATGCCTTGGTTCATTCCACTGAGGGACCAGCCACTGTCCCAAATTCCAGAAGCTTAGTGGTAGCGAGGTGTGCTAGGACCTTGTCTATGCACTTAACAATTTTGCCTGTGGAGTCCAAACATGTGGCAGTGGGATTAAGAGCCATATCTGGGTGTCCCTAGTCCCTTTATTTCTCATCTAGTCACTTAACCTGATGTCAGCTTGATCTGATTAGGATAAGAGTGACTTCACCTCCTTACCTGAGGAATCAAATGAGGGATTATATATGGACGTATTAATCACACACACTCACACACACAAATGCCCAGTTACAAAGGGCAGTAGTAAAAGCGATGTCTTTACTAAAATAAAACATGTCCTTGAGAGTAGCAAGGTCCTCCTTGACTGGCATCAATAGCCCGCAGCCTCCTTTCCTCCAGCTTTTTATGGCAAACATTGAGGATGTGGGTCACAGGCTCTGGTGAACAGGGGCAGATGCAGACTGACCTGCTGTACCTTCTAGGGATGCACTGTACCATGGGTGCCATGACCGCTCTGGCCACACCCACCCGTGGATTCATTCACTCAGTCATTACATTAGCTTTTAATATCTGCTTAACAAGTTCTCACAAGTTACTGGTTTAAGGAGACATGATTTATTATCTGGTAGTTCTGTAGGTCAGAAGTTCTGAATCAAGGTGTTTCCTGAGCTCTGTTCCTTTCTGGAGGCCCCCAGGGAACATCCCTTTCCTGCCTTGTCTGTGTCTGGACACTGCCAGCAGCTCTTAGCTCTGGACCCCACATTTTCAAAGGCAGCAGGGGCCAACGTGGCCTTCTGCACATTGTATCTCTCTAACCCTGACCAACCTGCTACCTGCTCTGCCCAGGTGATCACACTGGGACCACCTGGATGGTCAGGACACCCACCTCCGAAGGCCAGCCCATTAGCACTCAGTTCCATCTGCAACTTCTGTTCCCTCTTATGTGTAAAGTTACAGGTGAGCAGGTGCCTGGGACTGGGGCGCAGCCATCCCTGGGCCATTACCCTGCCTACTGCAGATTCAGTCTCTCATGATGATTGAGCGGTTGGAGTGAGTTTCCCCTGTGTGCGGGAATGTCAGTGTCACACACAAGCTCAGCCACGTGGACCAAGGGAGAGCTGCTGCCTGAGAACTGCCATGCTGGAGCAGATGGAGTTCTGTAGACTCTGATGTGCTCTGACTCCAGTTTCCCCCCACCTGCATTTTGGAGCCACTTTCTCATTGTTATCGGCACACGCTCCATCATTGCTAATGTGTCGCTCCAGGCACTTTCTGGACACTATTTATTATCATGTGCAAAATGAAGTCACGCTTTATTTCATTTCATTAATAAAACATTAACTTTTAAAATTGTTTAGGTTACAAGATAATGTGGCCATCATTCATCCAGCCTCATTTCACCCACACCCACAGCTCGAGAACAGGCAGCGGGGGCTGTGAGATGCCCGGCTCACAGAGCGCCTGCTGGGGTCCCTGTGGAACCCAGGCTTCCTGAGCCCCGCCTGGCTCATCGTTTCAGTCCTGCCCAGATGGACCGCTAGGTTCAGGAAGCCCACTGTGTTGCTGGAGGTTTCCAATCTTGCTGAAAGTAGGGTTTGCAAAAGGCAAAGGAAATGCCGACCTGTGCCTTCTTCAGCTATGGAAACAGGAATCCCAGTTGCCTACCTGTCCCGCCATTTCTAGGGAGAGCTCTGTGTCGCTTATCAGGTGGAATTCACATACCGCAGAACTCACCATGGAATTAAGAATCCAGCAACGTTGACTGCATTCCCAGGGTTGTGCAGCTGCTACCTCTACCCAGTTTCAAAGTACTTTCAACATCCCCCACGAAACTCTAAATCCATTCAGCAGTTTCCCCTTCTCCCTGTCCTTCCAGCCTCTGGCAGTCACAAATCTATTTTCTGTCTGTATAGATTTGCCTATTCTGAGCATATGACATGAACAGGATCGTGTGGTATTTGTCCCTGGGCATTTGTCCTTTTCTTCACTTGGCATAATGTTTATCACGGATCCATCCATGTTAGCTCAGGTTTCAGTACTTTGTTCCTCTTTATGGTCAAACACTATTCCCCTGTATGTATATACCATTTTGCTTACCCACTAATCTATTGCTGGATATTTTGACTATTTCTACCTTTGGAATATTGTAAATACCACTGCTATGAATATTCATATACAAATACATGTTTTAGTCCTTCGTTTTCCTTCTTTGGGAAATATTTACAGGAGTGGACTTTCTGGGTCACACGGTGATTCTACATTTAACTTTATCAGGCACTTAAGCCTTTTCCTATGTTAGATATGAGACGAGTTTTGAGGAAACTCTTTTATGAGTCCCCATCATGATGCCAAAGGCTGAGAGTGGTAAGATGCTTTGAGAAATGAGCGGATCATGGCCCTGCCACTCAGGATTCATGCAGCCTTGTTCAGTCTTCTTAAATACACTTTGAGTCTCAGTTAATGCATGTGTTGAAGGTGAAAGGATAACACTCACTTCCTTAGGTCAATTGTTAGAATTCAAGAAAATAGTGTAGGGACACTGGACTTCTGTGCCAGGTAAATAGGGATCCCTCATCAGGGTAGTTGTCCAATGACCGTTCCATTGTCCATCTCAACTCTCCCCACTCCAAGTCCACACAGGGTCACTAAACATTTCCATCATTTGCTTATTTGCTTACTATTATAGGGATGAAAGATATATTAGCTTAGTTGTGATTAAATTCTGGGGACTCCATGAAGCTATAAAATGTTAAATCCCTGCCTCTTCTAGAAATCTACACAGGGAATCAGCATGATCAAGCATGAGTTCTCTTTCAAATCTCTGTTCTGTTTCCTCTAGCAATCTGTGTTTTTAAGCATCGTAGACTATTGACATCTCCCCTAGTCTTCCCCAGAATTAATGCTAAGTGTCTCAAGTCATTTCATGCACTGAAACAAATACCGTAACCAAGCGGCTTATGTATAGCGCCAACTGATTCCTCAGTTCTGGCGGCAGGGAAGCAGGATCAGTGCCCCAGTGGGCTTGCTCTCCCCTGACTTTGGACCATCCGCTTCCACTTGTGTCCCCACGTGGCAGAAAGGGGGCCCACCTGTATGACCTAATCACCTCCCAGAGACCCCACCTCCATACACCACCACTTGGGTATTAGAGTTCCAACACATCAGCCCACCACAGTTAGAAATAGTAGTGGGTGACTCCTTTCCTTAGCCACAATATGCATTCAATTTAAAATGACTGCATGTTTACTCTGGTCACCGTTCGTCTTTATAAAGTGTTTTTATTTAAATAGCCACATTCACATTCTAACTACTCATTTCCATTACAGATGAAATTGTGTTTTGATTGATTTTTTAAAACATGTCTTTCTAAAATCTGTTTAAAAGCTTGTAGTATTTCTCCCGGCCTCAATTTAACTGATGAAAATTGAACCTGTTGTCACCTTCCTTTTGTGTTACCTTTGACTTCTTTCTATTATAGTTACAGAGGTAACATTTTTACCCCTTATGTTGATGTCACATTTGCTTTCTTCTTATTGATTCCTTAATATTTTTCAACTTACAGATTCGGGAGCATTATTTTCCTTTATGTCCTAGAGTTGTGATATATTCAGTTTTGCTCCAGATGGTTCCATTAGAAATAACCTATACACACTTTATAACTCTCTTAAGAATACATGAGAGAAAGTACGTGCATGCAAATCGTTTAGAGAATGCATTAGTTCACTTCTTAAAAAAGATTATTAGCTAGAGAGATTTGTTAAATAGGTTAGCATGCAATCATTAGCAGTCTATAGAACAATCCCCAGTTCTAGGTGGATTTTTTCAGTTTAATATGTATTATCTATCCTGCCTCAACACGAAAATATCTGAAGCTTTAATTTTCTGCCTACCAGTCTTCTTGAACAGGAGGGCTTTAGAATTGAATGCTCTCATACATCAAAGCCTTGTATTTGAATTATTGTCTTTTGAAAAAGAGCAGCAAAAGGGTGGAGGGGCTTTCTCTAAAGGCTGGGTGTGTTGCTTCCTTATGCAGGAAGACTGGAGGGTCTGCGACCTTGCGAACTGCTCACATCGCCTCACACCAGCGTCTTACCTGGACAGACCAAATTGCTCTCGTGCGAATTAGAGTAGGTTTCAAGGAAACGTACCATGTTTTCTTTTCAAAATATGGTCTCGCACCTGCTTGCAGGGCTACCAATGGAATAGAACCCAGTTCTAAAGCTCACTAAATTGCACGTTCCTCAGATTTGCAAGTAGCTGACATTAGGACGATGGGACCCTAGGGGTGGCTCTGCAGAGGCTGGAAAGCCCCTGGAGGGTGTTGCTCAGAGGGGGCTGGTGTGCGCAGCACTCACCTGCTGTAACACCCAAGCACATCCCTTACATCATCAGTACTGAAATACGCAGTGCAAAGTGCTCTAGGCCTGGGGGGCAGGTTCAAGCAAAGCCAGACAAGTTCTCTGACCTCCTGGAGGGTAAGTGACTTGGGCAGGAAAGAGCTCAACCCCATAACCACAATGGAAAGGTAAAACTGAGAGTGAGACCAGCCATGAAGGAGCATACATTCAACTGCAAGAGCAGGGACGCTCGACCAGTCTCGACCTGCACATTGTAGGTGTGTAAGCACTAGCTCCTTTTAGGACTGCCTGCTTCACTCCAGCACCCCCACCCCATGCACTGCCTTCCTGCAGCCAACAGCTTGGATATGCAACTCTTTGTGGTCCTGATTGTTAACTTTTCTCGTTTGCTTAGAGGTGGGTTCCCTGTAACTTCTGAATGGAACAGAGAAGTTCCTGGAATAGATGACAGAACTGATTCAGTTTGCATGGTACCAATCACTAGCTGAGTGGTTTAGAAAAAGCTGTTTGACCTGGGTGCTGCCTGTTTCCTTAATTCTAAATTAGAAAAAAATAAATATGAATTTCAGAAGATTTCAAGGGTGCACAGTTGTAACCCCAGCTACTCTGTAGGCTGAGGAAGAAAGATTACAAGTTCAAGGCTGGCCTCAGCAACTTAGTGAGAAGTTGTCTCAAAATAAAAAAGGGCTGGGGATATGGCTCAGTGATAGAGCTATTGATTAGAATGGGCAAGGCCCTGGCTTCAATCCCTAATACCAAAAACAAAGAAAATGAGTGTTGTGTGGGGGAAAGGAGATATGTAGGACTGGCACGGTTTCTGTCACATGGTAAGTGCTTAGCGAAGGATGATGGCTGTTATTTCGTCATCGTCACCACCAAGCAAGAGAAGGATGTCTTCTATATGATTGCTTCAGTTTTTTTCCAGATCGATTCCTGTACAATAATTTATATCATGAGTGAGTTTAAAATTTGGGAAGGATGCTTAAAGTTTGCAAATGAGTTTAATCGTATTTCGATTCATTTGATTACAAGTCAGTGTAGCTTAGACTAATAAAGGTAAAGTGCATCCTCTAGATAACACGCATAAGCAGGCAGGAGTTTCTAAACGAGAATTGTTAATAGAATATCTTCCTGAAGTCAAAAACATGTGATTCTTTTCAAATTGAAAAAGCATAGCTTCACAATAGCACATCATGTAAATTATTGTGTTTGGATTATGCAGGATATAAATGTGTGTATTTCTACCACATGAAGATTAATCTCTGAGGGACAAAATGGGAGCATTTTCATTTGTAAATCTCCATAAAAGTTTGTTTTAATCATTCACTGAAATATTTGATGCATTTTCCCTGGGGTCGTGACCCTTGACCTCTACAGTGATGCCTGCTGGATTCCAGGCACCCCAGTTCCACCCTTGACTCATGTGGTCCCTGTTTGTGGGACTTCCTGCCCCTTGTTTACACACATGGTGCTTTTCACAGTTTACACTTTCTCTGAAATGGATTGTCTCATCTTCCTGCCTGTTAACTGTGTTTAAAAACAAATTTAACATTGAATTTAATGCTGGAGAGATGGTGAGAAACTGACTGCTCAGAAGAATTAATTCCTTCATGTTTTTTTAACAGCTTGGAAATCAGCACACTTAAAGCTTCACACTGCATGCAAATCACTCTGCAGGGGTGTCTGGGTGCTTCTAGGCCCTGAAGAGTCAGTCCCCTACCCTGCACTTAACCTATCTGGCCTTCTCCTGGAAAATATCGATCGCCAGCCTAGTTTGAGAAAATTATTTTGGCAATTAGACTTTGAGATCATTCTAACTTCTGAATTCCTGAAGTCCATGTATAGATTCAGGAAAGTATTCATTAAAACATTGCTGTGTCCCACATGCTTTCCTAAGTACTCGGCCCATGGCGTTGAGCAAGGTTTAGTCACTGTTTCAAAGGCAGAAAATACCTCCAATTAATTGTGGTAAGTGGTTTAGAGAGGAAGTTCAAGATAGCTGAGCACAGGCAGGGCCACACGCTGACATCTGAGGTCAGCGAGGCCTTCTGTGGACGGTGAGAGGACAGTGGAGGCAGCTGTGCTGGTCGGAGGAACTGTACTCGGAATGCCCAATTCCTCTGGGGTACTGCTGAGCCCGCCACCTGACACAGCTGGCTTTCACTCCACAGCAACCCACAGGACAGTCACAGCTCCTCTGTTCCCATCTTCTAAAGAATTCTGAGCCACAGAGAGGTTGAGTGACTGTCCCACGATCCCACACTATTATGCAACAGAATCTCGATTCAAATCCAGACAGATGCAACAGCAAGTTCAGCTGAGGGAAGAAGGGAGTTGTAAACATGTTTGAAAAGTGTTTGGAAGCTGCATGTAGGAAGAAGTGCAAGAGGGTAAGGAGAGGCAAGCACAGCCGGGAAGGAGGGTGAGACTCCCAGGGGAACATACGGAGGGTGCTAGGCCAGTGGCAAAAGGGGAAGCCAGGTGGGCAAGTGGGGCACATTGCGGGGGTCTTGCAAGCTGCCTGAAGAGTCTACACAAGCCATATTCAGACATTGTCCCATGCTGATATTAATGGAGTCCGTTCTCTTAAGAGATACTGAAATATCCTGGGGAAAGGTCAACACATCTGCAACTTATTAAAGTTTGGAAATAGCATGATAAGATCTATATGCACAGACAGACATAGTGTGGGCAGTTCTCACAAAATTGGTAACAAGTGCTTAACCTAGGTGAAGGACTATTCTCTCCAATATTTTTGTAACTTTTATGTAGGTCTGAACTTCTTCTGAGTAAAACTTAAGAGGAAGAGGAATATACATGATTCTGAGTGTGATGGGGATCCGTCCTGTGAAGGTTTGTAGGCCAAGGAGCCACCTGAGGGAACTTGCCTGTGAAGGTGTAGGGAAGGTCTGGGAAGATCTGGATCAGGCAGCCAGTTGGGAGGATGCTCTAGTGGTTCAGGCCAGACTGCCAGGGGCTGTGGCTATGCATGGCAAGGAGAGCTGATGTCCAGAGATGGCTGCAGTAGGAAGTAATGCAGGGCGAGCTGGGGACTCTGGTTCTGAGTGAGCGCAGCTGTGAAGTAGACCCCTCCTTAGCATAACAAGGTACATTTTTATTACAGTCAGTCAATCAAGCCTGCCATAAAATCAAGATGTGTGAAAATTGAAAACACAGCTCAACCTCCAAACCTGTTTATTTTTCAGTCTTATGCGGGCCTCTTTATTCTGAATCTCCTTCGTAACTGAGCCTATATTTCCAGAATTAACATATCAAATTGCACATATCAATTGCACAAAGGTTACACTGTACATAATCATGTTTCCTTTACAACTTCGTTATGTCAGTTTACAGTGCTGACATGTTATTCCATTTAATTTTGTAATTTTTTCATGTGTCTATGTCACATCTCCAAAAATGGTCTATGAAATTCTCATCAGGACCTAGGAACTTAGGCATTACATGTGTGTATGTATGTGCATTTGTTCACATGCACATGCGTGCAGCAGGCCCCTAACAGGGTGTCCTGATACAGTTGAAACTGTAGAGTTATAGTCCCCAACCTGCAGCACATCCTAGCTACTCAGTCCACCCTAGAGGACTGATTGTCCTCTTGCCAGGGCCTGAGCTTGGTGCTGCCACTAGGCATCGTGAGGTCATATTGTGCCACGTGTTCTTAGCTCAAGACCAAAATTCAGAAGTTGAAGTATGGTGTCTATTGAAGGCAAATGCATTTTGCATCAGCATGAACTTAAAAAATGAGAAGTCAAACCCTGGTGGGTCAGTAATTATGTATACACACGCAGAAATATTTCTCTCACCCCTTAACAAATTACAGCCTAATACAAGAGAAAGAGAAGGAATCTGGTGTTTGTTTGCATGCAGAATAAGGTATGATAGACATCTATTTTGCATACTGGGCAAAACAATAGCTAAATAAGACTACTGATAAAGTAGCTGAGGAGGGGCATATAGAGGGGTCAGGAAAATCTTTTCCAGAGCCATAGACTTAATGTATATTTCATTTTCTCTTTATAATTTTTTTCTTTTAAAATTTTTAAATTTATTTTTATTGATGCATTAAAGTTGTACATAATGATGGAATTTTTTGTTAATGTGTATGTTAAATGACAAGCATGAAGTAGCTAGAAAAAAAGACAGGAAGCAAAGCCTCCTGTGGTGGTTGATGCTCTGCCAAATTCTCCCTCTGCATTTGGCCGAGGGTTTATGAGACTCTTGATGGAATGCTGAGTGGCAACAAAATGCTAATAATGTATCTCCTGCCTTATTGTATGTAACTGATAATTTTCTGGGCTTTTAAAGCAGGACTCAGAATTAGGAATTCCCTATTGTTTACGAGGAACTCACCATCTCTGGGATTTGAGCAATTGAGGCTGACACCTGCCTCCCAGCATCCAGAGAAGGCACTTTCTCTTGGTAATTGCAATGCTGCTCTACAAGAGAGGTTGAAAAGTTCCCTCCATCTGCTTTCCTTTCAGTTGTCAGCTTGTCTTATGCTACTTGTGTTCCTACTAGAATTAGGAGTGACTCAGGGGAAGCTGTTTCACACGGTTTCAATAGGTAACAGAGCGGTGTGTGCCACCACCCTGGAGCCATATGGCACTCCCGTGAGATTTCCATCATGCATGAAACAAAAGGTCATGTTTGTCATTAAAGGCCATGCTGACCACCCCTACTAAGGAGCACAGGGTCTGTTTCCTCAAATTTCTCTGTGTCTGTGTCACTGCCTACACAGCAATGCTGTATGACACAGTTCTTTAATCCCATGACCTGGAGCCCCATAAAATCTCCCTTTGCGTTCGTTCGCCATGAGCATTTGATCAGTGGAATGCATCCCTGCAAAATGCTGACTGGCTGACCACAGTCTGGCCGCCCAAGGTCTGGCCTTCGCTTTAAGTTGTAGACCTACACCCGGAGCACCTGCTAAGGTTTCTCGGTGACTTGGGGACATGACAGTGCATACTGGTCTGATCACATAACAGGAACACCTGAGACCTCTGCCATCTGGAGCAAGCTGTGCTTAGCTTCCGAAAAAGAAGTCTGATGCCCTCCCAGGCTTTGCAGAGACAGACACTGCCATTAGTGTATAATTAAGGCATGCTGATTTATTTATTTTTAAAGTAAAACCATTACAATTTGTGAACATATATGAGAGCTCACAAGTCTCAAGTTTATAGTTTAATGAATTCTGATAGCTTTCTTGGGGTATAATTTACTCATCATGTAAGTGTACAGTTGATCATTCCTGATAAGCGTGTGCAGTAGTGAACCATCAACACAATCCATTTTCAGCTTTCTCATTCCACATATTTTCTTGGTGCATTAGAGTTGTGCATAATGATGGGATTTGTTGTTACATATTCGCACATGGACACAATGCAGTGATTGTTGTGGTTTAGGTGAAAGATGTCCCCCAAAGCTCGTGTGAGGCAATCCAGAGAGGCTGAGGTGGAATGATTGGGTTATGAGCCTTAACTCAATCAGTAAGTTGATCCCCTGATAGGGATTAACTGGCAACTATAAGATCGTAGGGCATGGCTGGAGGAGGTGAGTCATTGAGGGTGTGCCTTTGGGATACATGTTTTGTATCTGAACTGGAGTTTTTCTCTCTGCACCCTGGAGCCATGCCTTCCACCATGATGTTCAGCCTCACCTCCAGCCCCACAGAGTACAGCTGATCACTTATAGACTAAGACCCCTGAAACTGTGAGCCCCCAAGTAAACTTTTCCCACTAGAATTGTTCTTGTCAGGTCCTTTGGTCACCGTAGTGAAAAAGCTGACTAAAACAATGGGACAATATGGGAAAGGCACTCCCCAACACTTCCTTCCCCCCTCTCTCTCCAACTCCCTGGCCCGGGTCCCTTTGCTCGACTGACCTCCCTTTGATTTTCATGAGATCCCCCCACCACCCTTCTTTTCCTCTTTTCTCTCTAGCTTTGGCGTATGATAGAAAGCATACATCCCTTGACCTTCTGAGTTTGATTCATTTTGTTTAAATAGTGGTCTCTACTTCCATACATTTTCCTGAAAATGACATCATTTCATTTTTCTTTATGGCTGAATGAAATTCCAGTGTGTATATACACCACATTTTCTTTATCCATTTATCAGTTGATGGACACCTAGTCTGGTTCTATGGTTTGGTTATTGTGAATTGTGCTGCTATAAACATGGGTGTGCATGTATTACAATAATGACTTTAATTCTTTAGGATAAATACCAAGAGGTGGTAAAGCTGGGTCATATAGTGGTTTCATGCCTAGTCATTGAGGAACATCCACATTGATTTCCATAGTGATTGTACTAATTTGCAATCCCACCAACAGAGTAAAAGTGTTCCTTTTTCTCTACATCCTCTGCAGCACTTAATATTGTTTGCATTCCTGATGAGTGCCATTCTGAATGGTATGAGATGGAATCTAGGGGCAGTTTTGATGTGCACTTCTCTAATTGCTAATGATGTTGAATTTCTTTATGTATTTGTTGGCCATTTGTATTTCTTCTATTGAGAAGTGTCTTTTTAATTCATTTGCCATTTATTAATAGGGGTTTTTAAATTTTTGTGTTAAGTTTTCTGAGTTCATTATATATTCTAGATATTAATGCTCTGTCAGAAGAGTACCTACAAAGATTTTCTTCCATTCTGTAGGTTCTTTCTTCACATTCCCAATTATTTCCTTTGCTGTGCAGAAGATTTTTAATTTAATATTATTCCATTTATTAACTCTTGGCATTATTTCCTGAGTTTTAGGGGTTCTATTAAGGAAGTTGTTGTCTGTGCTTATATGCTGGAGTATTGATCCTACAATTTCTTCTAGAAGTTACATATTTTCTGATCTAATTCTTTGGTGTGATCCATTGTGAGTTGAGTTTTGTGCAAGGTGAGAGATAAGGGTCTAGTTTCATTCTTCTACATAAGGTGTCTGGTTTTGACATGAGGTATTCCCCAAAAAGTTCATGTGAGGTACAACACAAGAAGTTTAGAGGTAAAACAATTGGGTTTTGAGACCTGAATGAATCCGTGGATAGGCATGTACTGTAGGCAGTAGGGTATGGCTGGAGGAGGTGGGTCCTTGGGGGTCTGCCTTTGGGGTTTATATTTTGTCTGTGGCGAGAACTCTTTCTCTACTTCCGGGTGCCCTGTCCCCCAAATGGTTTGCTTCACCTTACTCTTCTGTCATGATGATTTGTCTCATCTTACACCCTAAGAAATGGAGCCAGCCTTCTGTGGGCTTGAGCTCTGAAACCATGAGCCCCAAAATAAATTTTTCCTCCTTAAAATTCTTCTTGTCAGGTCTTCTGGTCATAGCAGGAAAAACAAAAACAAACAAACAAACAAAACCGTAATCCAAACGTAAAATAACCAGTTTTCTCAGCACCATTCTCTAAAAGTCAGTCTTATCTCTACTGTGTGTTTTTGGCACCTTGTCCAGGATGAGATGCCTGTCGATGTGTGGGCTTGACTCTATCTTCTTTGCCATCAGTCTATTTGTTTGCTATTAGGTCAGTACCATGCAGTTTTTGTTACTATAGCTCTGTAGTATAATTTGAAGTCAGGTATTGAGATGCCTCCAGCATTGCTTCCCCCTGCCCCCTGCCATAGGATTGTTTTTTTTTTTTTAATCATGAATGAGTGCTGAATTCTGTCAATGGCTTTTTCTGCATCTATTGAGATGAATAAGTGATTTTATCCTTCCTTCTGTTTATGTCATGAATTGTATTTATTGATGGTGATATTAAACCATCCTCACATCTCTGGGATGAAACCTATTTGGTCATGCTGTACAATCTTCTTAATTGTTGTTGAACACAATTTGCTAATATTAAGAATTTTGCTTCTAAGTTCATCAGGGATATTGGTCTGTAGTTTTCTTTCCTTGATGCATCCTTATCTGATTTTGGTATGAACAATCTATTTTTAGAACACTGCTGTCACCCTAAGCATCCCCTCCTCAATATTTGAGACATTGTCTTCCCAGTTGAGGCACCCACCGATCTCCTCTCAGAATAAAGAACTTTGCCTTTTTTCTATACCTCTCATATAATTGGAGTCATGTGATATGTGATCATCTGTCTAGCTTAGTTCCCTCAGTGCAATCTTGAGATTTAAAAAAAAAAATTGTAAAATTCTTGTTGATTGAGATTCCCTATTACTGACGTGACACATTTTCTATCCTTCCCTGGTAGATGGGCATATGTGTGTTGTCGTGAGTTGTGTTGTTAGCACTGTAGTCCCTGTGTGGGCTACGCATTCATTTCTCTCAGCTGGACATGTCAGAGAGGAAGTACTGGACCAGATGGTTGGATCCTATGGTAGTATGTTTCACATTTTAAGAAAATGCTCAAATGTTTTCTAGTGGCTCTGACATTTTGCATGGTGCTGGGGGTTTACTTCCTCCACATCCTTGCCAACACTTGGTATTGTCAACTTCTTCACTATAGTCACTCTATATCTGTATGCATGACTGCAGAATGGTGTCTCACTTGGTTTTAATTTGCATCTCTTTAGTCATATCAAGCCTCTTCCTCATATGCATATTAGCCAAGCTGTATACATCTTGTTTAGTAGAAAATCTATGCAAGTCCTTTGTGTAGTTCTGATATTTTGTTAGTCATGCAGTGCCCGGAAATGTTTGCTGTACATGTAGAATTTGGGTTGTCATTCCTTGGAAGTAACAAAACTCACTGCACTGAGCTCTGAATACATTGCATTTTGTGGGAAAGAGAGAGAATACCTTATGATCATGTAACCTCAGAGACATTCATATAAAATACATTATTTGACATAGCAAATAAAATTCTAAATGCAACTTCTGAACTCAAAACCATCATTGTTCTCCCATTTGACTCTCTGTTTTATTGTGTGTGTTTATTGATGATTCCTGGCTTAAAAAGCATAAAAACCACCGATCTCACAAGAGATCAAGCTGAATCTCCACTGCACCTTTTCCATGAGTAAGTACTTAGTGTTAATTATGATTAAAACAATAACTCTTTAACAAAGCTCCAGTAACTCAGATTAATCAGCTGCTTTCCAGGCAGGCACTTCCGGGTCTCCCAAGGGGCTTTCATCAGCGAATTGTAGTAATGATGCTGTTCTGCACAGTGCATTGTTTCCGCAGTAAATATGTGAATTGATTACCCAAGAGCCCCGGTCGGGATGTACTGTTGTTTTGCTTTATTCTTTATTATGTTAGGAATCCTACACAGAAGGGGGCTAGTATCCACTGCAGGGTCACCTTGGGACTTCTAATATGGAAATCTAAATGAATTCTTTGTTGCTGTAAATTACAAACAGAGCAACAGCAGCCTGCTTCTATACTTATAAATATGTATGTCTTCCCTACCAATGAAATTATGCTGAAGGATAGATCAAAGTGAATTAGCACCTGTCAAGGAAATTTGATAGGTCATTCTGTGCCAAAATTTTATTCCCCTTTCTTCTGAGTGTGACATAATAGCCAATGCCTGCTTCTACCTCTTCTTTAGACCCATCGTGGTTAACAACACACTGAATGTGGAAATGTGTCGCCTGGTACATTACTCCTGTGCAGTAGGGGGCAAATTGAAAAATAAATTTTTATAATCAAATTGAGTTTGACTGTGTCTGGACTCTGAATATCGCTTAGTATTCATGGCTACTTCAGTATTATGCTGCTGTGTACCTAAATGTTGCAAGAATTTGTTGTCTGTAAATCTCTTGGGCCTTTGTAAGAAGCTTCAGAGGCCAGAAGTCCTAATGATCTATTCATTTGATCACATGCTCTCCTGGCTTTGATAGCTGCAAGAGCACCACCATCACAACTTGTTGTTCCAATGGGAAAAAATGCTGAGAGCCCACTGGATAAAATCATGCCACCACCACAAAGGTCAACACCAAGATTGCTTTTAAAATGTTATAGACTTTTCATTAAAAAAGGGAGAATCCAAAATATATGGCAGAAGTTTGAAGTGACGATGAAAATATTAAAGTAAAGACTGATATAGTATATATGATGGGTATAATTCAGCAACAGAGGAGTGAGGGAAGGAAACACACCAAAGAAGAGCAACAGAGGAAAAATTTACAAATTAAATTGGAAGAAGAAAAAAGAAAGAAGAAATAGTAGAGGAGAGGTAATTAGACTAAGGAAGCCACATCTACAGGGTCCAGATCCTGGGAGGGGTCTGATCCTGGCTTTCCTTGACCTCATTCTCCTGACTGTTCACATCACCACCAGTGACAGCTTCTAAATTGCACATGTAATCCTGTTAGTCACTTGAGAGAAGATGTTTCCACTTAATATCTGAACTTTTATTAATTTATTTTTTTCTTTAATTTAGGTTGTGATACTCGGTTCTTGGTCATCAGCACAGTACACTTATGGAATGATACTACAATTGTAAACATTTTTGGGTACTTTGCTCAATTATATGTGAGATTTACTGTTTTGTAAATGGTCCCGTCATCTTCATCCTCTCCCGAGACTTTGCTCAAACTATCACTGTTTCCGCCTATAATCTTTCCAGTGTACTTTGGCTCCATGAGTCCTGAAACAGCAAAGTAGACTTTAATTTTCATATAAAATGTTTCCCAGCTCTGTATTCAAATATCAGTATTCTTTTTTTCCTTTAAAAGTAGAGTGAGAATGTGCTTTTTTTCATCTTTTGTTTGTTTTTCCTTTATTTATTTGTTTTGTGGTGCTGGGAATCAAACCCAGGACCCTGTGTATGCCAGGCAAGTGCTGTACCATGAAGCCACCACTCTGGCCCCTCAAATGTCAGTAGTCTTAATATTCTTACCATTTGGTATTCAGGGTTCCATTTAGGAGTTCCTTTTCTTTTCTTCTTTCTTTTTCTAACCAATAATGGATATTTTCTTAGCCAGTTGAGTAAGGTGGGAATGATCTTCTGTAAGTGAGCCGTAACTTCCACTGTGACTCACGGTCACCATCATACTTCCAGTTTGCATTGAGGACCATGCTTATGCCTTTTGGGTGGGAATTCCCTTGTGTACACACCCTCTTTGCTTCTCTCTCAATGGTAGGTATTCATATTTTTGAACTACAATACGATCTGTCTTTGGATATATTTAGAGTGCTTTCCAGATGAGAATGCTAAATGAAACTATCACAGCAATCGTGCAAGTTGGCGTGAACAATGACCCGCTGAGATCCTCAACCCAATTGACACACCTGCTTGGTACACAGCATGGTGTGAGTAATGAAAATGTTCCAGTTCCATAAGAGTTTCAAGGTCTGCTTACCTCAGACCGTGTTTTAGATTTGGTCCGTCACACACGCATAACAGAGATCAATCACGCTTCTCATATTTACAAAGGGTGATAAAAAAGATATTGAGAAATCTAACACTGCGATATAAGGGCTTGCAATTTAAAAAAATTAAAAATCTATCTTGGTTTTCAAGTCCTCAAAAATATAACTGAATAAGTGTATTGAAGTGAAGCTTGTGAGTGAGTGCGATTCTGTTCAATCACTGAATGCTAAGAATGAGTTCTTCCGTGAAGCACCTTTCAGGTTCAGGAAAATTGATCTACAAAGGTCAAGGAAGATTGTGAAGCAAGATGATTGTCGGTTATATCTCTCCATTTTCTCCCATCGGATTCAGAGCCTGGTTTTCTACGAATGCCAAAAGTTCCTTTAGAGATTCTCAGAGACCACGCTGTCGCTTGCATGGTCTGTTGCAGGTGAGGCCAGTCTGGAAGGAGGACAGCTTGCCTCCCCAGCGTGTGAGAAGAGCTTGCAGCTGGTTGTGGGCAGGCGTGGGCAATGTGCATTTCTTTCCCCCTAGAAAACCCCAGGCTCTTCCAAGTCTTCTTGATGCCTCTCCAACCCAGGAGCGCAGGCGTGTGCTCACACAGCTTCCCTGATGTAGCGCCATCCATACACGAGGCCAGAGTAGTCCAAGGCAGACAGTAGCCTGCATTCCCTGCCCCAGAGGGCAGCAAGCCCCTGACCTAAATAACTGTGAAGCATTTCACGCTTTTTCCTTTCTTCTTAATAGAAGTTATACATTTCACATCCAAGAAGGCCCAGCAGTACAGAGGAGTGTGGAGGGGAAAGTCTGCCTCCCTCTCCCTCTGCACACTCGCCCAGCGTCAGTACTCCAGCCCTCAGAGGCGATTGCCACCACTAGCTTCTTTGTGTACTTAGAAATACATCACACCAACAAGCGTGTGGCAGGTTGTGCTTGCAGTTTTTCCATAAAAGGTCACAGATAGATTCCTAAGGCACCTTCTGTTTTGCAACTTGATTTGTTTCTTCACCCTGCAGCAACATCTGGGCATCCTCCTAGATCAATGTACATAGTTGTGTCTTATTGTTGCACATAGCTGCACATCATTACTCTGTATTAACACTCTTATGGGTAGATATGTAAAATTTTCCAGCATTTAAACAATTCACAAATAAGACTTAATGAACACACTATTTATATCTTAGTCTGTTTGGGCCACCATTAAAAAACGCCACGTAGTGAGTGATCTGAGCACCAGCACTTTATTTTTCACAATTCTGGGACCTGGGAAAGTCCAAGAACAAGGCGCCAACAGGTTTGGAAGGCTAGGGAAGGCTGCCTCCCTGCTGGTCCCCGGTGACAGTTGGGGGCAAGGACACTAATCCCATTACAGAGCCCCTGCCCTCATGACCTCATATAGATCTACTGCCTCCTGAAGGCCCCACCTACACCACCCCATTCGGTTATGGGAACAGCCTGGGAGTTTGGGATGGGTGCAAGCGTTCAGGCCACAACAGCTTAGGTATCTCTCCATTCTTCAGTAAATCTTATCAGACATTGTTAGAAGTTATATCGCTGAGTCAAATAGCATATATATTCATTTTTTAAATAATATCTCTGCATTCCTCAGTAAATTGTGTTAGACATTGTTAGAAGTTACATCTCTGAGTCAAATCACATATACATTCATTTTTTTTAAAGACCACGAGAGAAAAATAGAATTAATTTTATTTAGTTTTTCCTGTGGCTTTTGTTGCGCTGAGCCACCGCTCTAGCCCCTACATTCATTCTTTTTGTTCGTACTGATGAAATGCTTTCAACAAGTTGTTCGTGAAAGTTCAGTAGCAATCCTGCATCATCCACCTTCTGCTGTTGCTAAGCTTTTATTTTATTTTTAACTTATTGCTAAGCTTGTGAGTACTTTCCAATCCAATAGACAAATAATAGGATTTCATCCCATTGAGAGTATAATATGGTATCCTTTGAATTACTTTGTGAAATCCTTTTATTTTTGTATTTTGTGTTAATTCGTCTTTTTTCTTATTGATTTATGAGATCTTTTGAATATTTTAAAAAATAATTTCTTAGTTTATATACATTGCTTTTATATTTTTCCCAGTGTTTCTTTTGAGTTTGACTGTTGGGGCATTCTGGTTATCAATTGCTACATAATAAATTAGTCCATATCTTTATAATGAACCTGTTTTGTTACTTCCCAAAATTCTGAGGGCTATGAATTTGGACAAAACACAGAGGGAATGGTGCTGCCCTGCTGGCACAAAATCCCTGGGGCCGAAGGATCTCCAGTGGAGTTTTGGTCCAGATGTACAGAGTTGAGCTAGGAAGCTGAGGCAGCTGGACAGTTACACACCCTGGGCCTTGGCACTGAGTTCTTTAGCTTTTCTCCAAGACCCCCTGCCCACTTGTCCTCTCATCATGCTGTCCCCTGCAGGGCCACAGAACTTCTTAGCTCAGGGTTGCCATCAGTGCAAAAGCAGGCACTACCAGGACTCCTAAGGCTTTGGGCAAAGCATCTGTCAGTGCTTTTAGTCCAGGCAAGGCCCAGACCAGCTCAAATGAATGGGGAGAGGGACAGATGCCACACATTTTGCCAGACACCAGTGTAACAGACTACCAAACGCTATTTCTGTCTCTGTTTTGTTGCCGTGGGAAGAGTTTTAAATTTTTATTGGTAGTCAGATGCCTTGATCTCCTTCACAGCTTCTGCTTTTGGTGGCAGCAAAGAAAGGACCTCATTACTAGGAAATTATGAAATTTTCCATCCACTGTTAATTACAATTTTTACATTTTGATTTTTCATATTTAAGTATATTCTATTTGAATTCACTTTGTTTTCAAGGGATATAATAGGAATGTAAATTAAACTTTGATATTTTTTAAAGTCTTTTCGAACACTATGCAGCAAGCCGTCACCCCCAGTCGTCTGAATTGTTGCTGCATTAGGTACTGAAGTGCTGAATCGCTGTGTACTTACTGTCGTATTTCTATTTGCTGTTCTTCAACTATCCTATTGTTGAAGTAACATCTAGCTCTTGCAAATAGCAGATTCTTTTCAGTGGTTTGAGGTTTATAGAAACAAAGAGGCTATTATAGCTTAGGCACAGGAATTCAGAAAGAGAAGTGATGCCCCTTTGGCCCCTTTGACCTAAGATCTGAGTTACATCTCGCGGCTCATCTGAATGCTTGGGTCTGCCATGGAGGGGGTTCTCCAAGTGCCTCATGGGGTGGGCAGGCGGCCAGAACAGAGACCTGCTTACTCCTGCAGGTCTTGAAGCAAGAAATGGCTGGCACCTGCTGCTGTAGCCTTGCCATCCTACCTCCTGGCACTTTGTGCTATTTCTGTATGTGACAGGACACAGCAGCATGGGGCACTGTCGCTGAGGCTGCATTCCAAAGACATAGTTGTGCTCTTCTTGGACTAATTTGGAGTGTTCTAGAGTGGGCATGTGGCTCAGTGGTGCAACATGCCTAGCATGCTTGAGGCTCTGGATTCGATCTCCAGCACCAAAAAAAAAAAAAAAAAAAAAGAAAAAAGAAAGAAAGAAAAAGGAAAAAAAGTGTAATTTGGTTTTGGAGAGTTTCAGTTTACATTTTTCTCTTTCCATGTTCTTATTTGTCATAAGAAAAGGTTCTTTGAAATTTATTTTTGATAATTAATACATTAAGGGATGTGCCCTGAACTTTGCTCTTGCTGAACTTTTGTTTGCCCAAATTATAGAGATATTTTTTTTCTTTGAAAAGAACTTCACTGACTTTTGTGATAATTACAAGAAAATCTGGATTTTAAATTAAATGTGAAATAACACTCTATTTAAACTCCGTTCAAATAATTTAATGATGGGGTTTTGTCATCAAATGAGAAAATGCCCTGAATCTCTGGAATAAGTGTGGTTTGTCAAAGGCAGGGAGAGCTTCCGGGGACCTGGCTGTTCCTGGGAGGGTGCAGGTGCTGGGACTTGCAGTGGAAGGCGTGGCTTGTGTTACCCATCTGGAATATTCCCTGACCAGGGCTCCTCCAGCTGCAGCCTGCAGGCTGTTTGTCAGCCCCTGTGACCCTCATGTGCCCCACAGGTGCTCAATAGTCCAGAGTTGAACTTATTAAATGCAGGCTTCTCCCATTTCATGAATTACAAGTCTTGAGCTTCACCTTCGTGGAAAGTGCTTTATGTCCTAATGGCAGCAGAGCTGTTCAGCTGATGTCTGTGGCCTTTTTCATCTCAGCAAATGCACAGTCGGAGCTTACGACCCTCGCCTGTCATTACTTAGGTACATGCTCCTATTATCCTGTCTTGCATCCTGGTGCAAATTCATCAAAATAAATCAGTGGCAGAGCTCTATTTTAAGCACCAGAGATGAAAACATGAGCATAAATACTGCAATTTCGAATAACTTGGCAAAAGTAAATTGTGAGCAAATTTCCAGTACAAATATAGAATATCTCCCTAATGTGTATAGAGATTAGAGATTTGCAGGTGTGGTTATTTCACACAAATAATTTGTTAAAGGCCGTATGGCCATTAAGGTGTTGATCACCTCAGAATGAATAATCCAGGCATCTAGTCCTCCGCTACCATTATCCTTTTCAAATGCTGGCAAAGTCCTTGGAGTTTTGCCACATTTTTGTCAAACCACAGTTAAGTTCCTATGAAGCCAATGGAATTCTTCCAGAACCAGCAAAAATAATCCTCTCAAAACTGAAATAGAGGCATTTAGTCCATAAAGGCAGAGAAAGGAACAAAACCAGAGCAACAGAATTCAAAATCATGCACCTCGGAGAACTGGGCGTGACGTGTGCGTCCCTAGGACGCTGTAAAAGTCAAACACAGTCACAGCAGGCGCTGCTCCAGGGGGCATTCTTCATCATCTGCCCAGAGGAACCATGGTGGCGCCCAGCCCAGAGCAGGGAGCCTCCCTCTTGGCCTTAGGCGGGTCCCTCCTGTCTCCTGGAGAGGTGTCTCAGCTGCACAGAGGCAAAGCCGTGTCCCACCCATTCCTCCCCACGTGCAGAACTTGGTGTTGGTGCAGCCTCTGAGGCTCAGCCAGGTCACAGTGAGGGACCTGAGGGATGTCCTAAGATGCTGCCTTCGGCATGCCTATTCAAGTTTTCAACCAGCGTGTCAACAAGGAAGGACACATTCAGACACGCAGGATCCAGAAACGGTTGCCTCCCAGGCGCCTTGTCAGAAAATACTTTTTCTGCGATCGGCACGACAGCAAAAGCCCAGGGAAGACCACGAAGTAGAAGAGACAGGAAATGCAGAGTGAAAAAAAATACGATTCCCAGAGGGAGACCAAAGGACCTGAAAACATGCTCTGCAAAGAACAACACATGACACAGGAAACCAGAGGCTTCAATAAGAACATTCCAGAAAGACCACTTGGTAGCAGACCTGAAAAACAAGGAGACAACCTAGAGCAATCAATCAGCAGGATGCAAGCGAACAGGAAGGGCCTGGTGTTCCAGCGGAGAGGACAGGACTCTGACACAGGAGAGACAAGATGGGTGCCAGACACCTGTCCATCTACGAGTCAAAGAGACCAAGATGCTGAGTCTCGGGAACAACAATCATCTGACACAAGGTTAGGGCAATTCCCTTTGAGTGACCCAGGTTTAGTGACACAGGGTGGACCCTGGCTTCAGGCTCTAACCATGGGTACAGTGCACTGGTGCCAGGAATGCCTTTGCTGTTATGAATGCGTGTGACCCAAGTGCAAAGTGTGTAGCCTGGGTTGTTCCGGAACACACTGTGGGTATCACAGACGCGAAGGTGTACAGCTAAGGGAAGAGTTGAAGAGCAGAGTAGTGGGGGAGACGAAGGCTACGCAGCTGGAGATTGCAGATAGAACGAGCTTTCATGGATTGAGATGTCGACAAGTCTTAAAATTAAGGATCTGTGTGAGATAAAGCATGGGTCAGTGTAAGAACAGGAAGGTAAAATGTCAGCCGCACGTCGGGACAGCAAGAGCAGGGGGGCTGAGACTCCAACACAGGGACATGGCACCTCCAGGGTGCCATTCTGGTCCCAGTCCCCATTCCAGCACACCATGCATTCCTCCACCTGCCTCCCGCTCTGCACCTCAGGGTCTGTCTTCAGGAGCATCCACTGTGCCTCACCTGCTCTGCCTCCTCAGAGCACACCCCTCCGCCTGGCTCTTACTTAGCTGGGCATGTCTGCTTAATTTCTGGGGCCAGTTGTTGGCCAGCTTCTTTGATGACAAATCCCAAGCTGCTGACTTCAGTAGGCTTTAGAAGGAATAAAGTACATGCTGATGTCCCCTCTTATCCTTTGCTTCTTTATCTAAACTGATTTGCCATTCAACAAATAATAGCATGCTCTAGCTGCCTACCAGTGTCACACAATAGCATGTCCCCTGCCTGCCAGTGTCACTCCCCAGCATGCCTCAGCTCCCTGCCAGTGTCACTCCACAGCATGCCCCAGCTTCCTGCCAGTGTCACTCCACAGCATGTCCCTCCTCCCTGCCAGTGTCACACAATAGCATGTCCCCTCCCTGCCAGTGTCACTCCCCAGCATGCCTCAGCTCCCTGCCAGTGTCACTCCACAGCATGTCCCCCCTCTCTGCCAGTGTCACTCCCCAAAATGTCCCCCCTCTCTGCCAGTGTCACTCCACAGCATGTCCCCACTCCCTGCCTCCACTCTTTGGTCCCTTTCTTCTACAGATCCACTTTTGGTTTTCATGAGATCCACTCCTACCTTTCTTTTCTTTTTTCCTCTCTACCTTCTGCATATTAGAGGAAATGTAAGTCTCTTCAACCTTCTGAGTTTGACTTATTTCACTTAAAATGATGGTCTCCATTTCCATCCATTTTCCTGCAAATGACATCATTTGGTTTTTCTTTATGGCTGAATGAATCTCCATTGTGTTTATAGACCTCATTCTTCGTCCATTCATCTGTTGAGGGACACCTAGGCTGATTCTGTAGTTTGGCCGCTGTGAACTGTGCTGCTATAAACTTGGGTGTGCCTGTATCATGGCAGTATGATGACTTCAGGTCTTCAAGATAAATGCCAAGAGGTGGGATAGCTGGCCCTTGCCTACTTCCAGGAAAGAAGTCTCTAAGCCAGAAAGCACTGAAACACTGGGGTGTGACTCCTTGATGAAGGGCTTGCCTGGGTTCCATCCTCGACTCCTCAAAATAATAAGTAGCACCGAAGTATCGAACGCTTCCTGGCCAGCATTGATTTTCAAAGCATGTTAAGTGAAAGTTGTCCTTGTCAGTATTTATTATTTAAAAAAATTTTCCTTTTCATATCTTCCCCTCTATTCAAATCAGGTCCTCACTGTTTGGTAAGGGTTCATGTGAGTGCATCTTTCCTGAATACCAAAAAGTTGACAGTGGAGTGTTTAGGGAAGAATGGAGGGGAGTGCGTGAGAACTGGGCCCTCCGGTGTGTCCTGCCATGCCATGATGTGCTTTGGACACGGGGTCTCAGCTCTGCCGCAAGGCGGATGGTGTCCTGCTTCCTGGCGATACATGCTCGTCACTCTGGTTGGGCTTCCCTTCGTCTGAAGGTCAGAGAGTTTTGTAAGGCTGTGTTAAAAGCACAAAGCTGCCAGCTATTTTTGGTTTTCCTCAAGACTTCCCTCAGAGTGATATTAGCGACTGCTTTAGGGGGAAATGTTATTGGCATAAATCTTTAATTACCTGTATAAAACTGGGTTTATGTAACATTTCATAGTTTTTATCGTAGTGCACTGGTAGGCGTTTCTAGCTGACTTCATTTTTGAGCAGTGGGCAGCATTTATGCAACTGCTTTCCTGAAGTTTCTCATTTGCAGCCTGAGCTGTATGCTTGGCGGCTTTTACCGAGTGTCCCCTCTCAGCAACATCCTCCTGGCTGCCGAAGTGCAGGTGGATGGAGAATGCCCATGCTGGCCTGGTCTCGCAGCACGGGGATTGCTGTGAGGCCTGCGGCCAGTCTCCAGAGATCATGTGGCAGGGAGGCCCTAGTTTCCTCCCCCTTTGCCCCAACTCCAGCTTGAGATTCTCAGAGCTGTGAGGTTATCTGCTGCATGTTGGGGGTGTGATCTTTTTTACTTTGAGAAAGGGTCTTGCCAAGTTGCTGAGTCTGGCAAGTCCCCCTCTCGGCCTCCTGAGCGGCTGGGATTGTGGGGATGTACCACAATACCATCAAGAAAGTAGCTTTCTACAGATAACACTTACTTGCCCTCGTTCCCAGAGGGCGTAACAGCAAGTCAGCATCCTTCCAGATGGTATGGGATCTGGACTCTTTGGCCCAGGCTTGCTCTCATTGTTCCCCTAAGTTGGCTGGCTTTTGGGGGAACAAAAGAGCATTCAAGGACACGGTGGCTTACCATCCCTGTTTGCTTTAGGATGAGGCAGGATCTTTCAGATGTTTTTTCCCCCAGCTGTAGCCCTTGCTACAGCCCCTGCCAGGACTGATTAGAGAGGAGCCACTGGCATACATCTGTGGTAGGAATTGGACCACCACCTTAGTTCTCCTGAAATGAAGTTACTGCCCCCTGGGAGAGGGAGGAATTTGCACTTAATTACTGTGTATTAACTGTTACTCCAGAAATGAGATTTTACAAAACCCAATGTGACACTTTACAAGTTCTATCCATCCGGACAGATGTGACATTACACTCCCGTTGAGTAATCATGTGCATGACCCACATTAGCCACAGCATTGGTATATAAACAATGTCTGTGATGAGCAGGAGCTCTTTGCACCTCCATCTCCTCACCTGCAAGATGAAGGCAGTTTTGTAATCGTCTCCGTTCTGGAGGTTGTTGTGAAGGACAGCACAGCTGAAGACACTCTGAGTGGCACAAAGCAGTATCCGGGGGACTGCAGGCACCTTATTGGTTGTGGTACCTTCGTGATTCTCCAAGACCTCTGACCCATTTCCCCTCTCCCTCATCTACATCAAGACTCTTTCATTGCAAAGGCACAAAGCTTTTCCAAGTATAATAATTTTATAATTCAGAGGGTTCACTATGCCGAACTAATCTGATTGTTCTATAAGATTCATTTGTCATATTTTAGTTTTACGATTTAACTGGAAAATTGTCAAATATAAGACAGTTTAAAGTATCAATTACCAACATGAATTATAAGGGTTTGCTCTACCATGGAAAATTTGCTTTTCTGAAAATTTGTTTGTTAAATCCATCCTTCTTGAAAATCAATAATCAGAGATTTGTTCTTGATTTAATTGAAGATATAGCAGATGGTAAAAGCTTTGTCTATAAAACTAAGGCATTTCACATGCCATGAACAACAAAAGTTATCAGAGAAGGGGAAAATGCATAGTTCAAAACCACACTGTGGTAGGGAAGCAGCATTATTTTTTTAACATCTTCCACATAGAATATCTATATTTGTTATTTGTCGTATAAAATCATATCACTTTGGTAATCCAGTTGATTAAATCCTTATTTCCTGTAGTATCAATAAAGCACACTTCTCTTCCTATGATTGTGCTCAGATAGAGATAATGCTTTGATAGTGTGAGTAAGGGTCAGACCTGTTGGAGCTTTCCAAGAAGAACCAGGAAATACCAGCTGATGTGGTAGCATGGTACTTGCATTCTTTACTGCTAAATTAAAGACACTACAGATGGGAGTCCATGCTACAAGTGTGAAGTTCAGCCTGAACAAAGAAAGGGATACAGGTGTTGAGCTCTGCTGCCCAGCAGAGAGCTGTCTAGCTGCGTCCTGGCTGAGTAGGATAGCGATAGTATTAAGAGCATGTAGCATGGAAAGGGAGAAAAGGTCAGGAGCACTCAGGAACCAGGATCATCTGTACCATGTACCACCTCCAGCATACCCTGTGGAGCTGCGTGCTGGGGCTGGCCTTCTCCAGACATAGGATGGATTTTACTCAGTTCTGTTGACACTATATTATCCAGGAATAGAATATGAGCAGAAAATAATTTTTTTCATTGTTCAAAATTTAAATTTTGACATCAGGAATTGAGATACAGAAAAAGGAAGTGAATCCAGAACCAGAGGGGAGAGTACAATAATGAACCCCTCCGCCAAGCAGCAGCAACACCATGTTGTAGATGCAAAAGCTTGGTGCCGTGAAAGTGAGGCTGCAGTACAGCATCCCTCCTCACCCCTCCAGAACTTTCCCTGTTCCCATTACCCAGTGCTGAGTGACAAACCATCTCAGAGCTTGGCTAGTTTAGGCAGCAGCATGTTATGATGACCCAGCTGTGGGGGTTGTGGATTTGGGCAGGGCTCAGCTGGGTGGTTTGTCTCCACTGCATTGGCTGAGACAGTCTGCTCAGTTGGAGAGAGACTCACATGGCTGGCATTGGGGTAGGAGCAGCTGGAAGAATGGATTAATCTAGTGGTAGATGGGAGACCAGACATGCCCCTTCCTGCTAGCTTGTGTCTGAGCTCAGGACATCAGAGGGGGTGTTCCAAGAGACAGGAAATGGAAGCTGCCACTTTTAAGCTGGCCCCAAAATTGGTGGAGCATCACTTCTGTGGATCCTGCTGGGCAATGTGGGCACAGGTGGATTTCACTTCTTGACGGGAGCATGTAGAAGAGTCATGACCAGCTTCCATCCTTCCAAAATTTTTTCCTTCCCAAATGTAAGTTGAGTTTCTCCTAAGCAAATCATATAGCTTTATTTTCTTTTCTTTTGTGATATTCTTCTCCCCCATTTGGTGCCATGGCACCAGCCTTGCCTTACTCTCTTCTCAGGACCCTGAGTGGATTCTCACCTCCTGCTGGTGGCATTGGGTAGGGGGAGGTCCGGTCCCTGGTGGTGCTGGGATGAGGCTGCCCTCATTTTGACAGTTCCCCCCTTTCTCTCATTGGTCAATTTCTCCAAGAACTCTTCCTTCTACCCCACTCCTTGCCCCTGCTGTGGCCTCAGTCGTTTATTATGCTTCTGATGTTCTATAACTATTTATCAAGTTAACCGTGGGTGAAGAGGTGCAGGCTGGGAGGTCACTGGGCACTTGCTCTCATCTCAGAGGCTGCTCCAGGTAGTGCTGGTTTCGCTGTAGATTCTCAGCCACCTGCACAGGCCACAGGTGCCCACAGTGTACAGCAGGAGCCGCAGTGAGCGACCTGGGCTAACAGCGTATTCATTTGCTCATGCCAACTCTTTGGTTTCCCTCTGCAGACTCCAGTGGCAGACGGGGGAAGAGAAAAATGGCCTGGCTCGGAGAAGTTGGAGGGAGGTTTTATCAGAGTGGTTAATAGCTGAGACTGGAATTCAATTTTGAATTTTCCTGCTGTGGCAGTTAAACGTGAGGCCTTATATTACCATTACTCTTTCATTTTTCTGAACTATATTTTACTGTAAAGTGTTTCCACTGGTCATGAAAGCCACCAAACAAAAGAAAGGTTTTTTTTTTAATAGCACAAAATAAGTGGTCTATAAAATAGCATTGTAATAGCACAGAGAGAGATCTTATCTGCAGAGATAACATCTATTGCCACGTCAGATTTTGGATGTGCTTCAATTTCTCCATCTTAAATATTGGTGTAAGATAACCAACTTAGACTTCTGGATAGAACAGAACAACATCAGCACTGAATGAAAATGGTTGTAAATAATGAGGCACATTTGCCCAACCTTCCTGCCATTTCAGCGGTCACATATAGTAATCAGAAAATGATTAAAACAGTATGGGAATCTAAGCCTACATTGCACCTTCCAGGGAGATCACCAAGAAGGACAGCCACTTGGAAGATATTTAAGTCAGCTATTTTGCTGCTGGGATCAAAAGACCTGACAAGAACAATTTTAAGGAGGTAAACTTATTTAGAGGTCTCAGTCCATAGACAGCTGGCTCCTTTCCTCGGGGCTCAAGGTGAGGCAGGACATCATGGCAGAGGGTGTGATGGAAGAAGTAGCTGGAAACAAAGCACAGGAGGAGAGAAAAAGGGTGGTCCACCCAACAAAGATGCAGGTCCCACCTCCTCCAGCCACCCTACCTGTCTAGAGTCGCCTCTTGGTCCCTACCAGGGGATCAGTGCACTGCTCAGGTGGAGGCTTTTACAACCCAACCATTTCACCTCTGAACTTTCTTGTATTGTTCCCCCTGTGGGGGACGGCTCTTATCTAAACCATGACAGAAGGGTAACTCAGAACGGCACGAGGAAGCATAATTTCACTAAGGACACACAAAATGGAAAAAGTATCAAGGGTGAAGACATCAAGAGGAGCATTCTCTAGAAACAGAGAAACAGGAGCAAAGCCAGATTCAGAAACAGGAAGTACTCATGATGCTAGCTCCAAGCAAGACACTCACAAGAAATGAGCCTTGAAAAGATAGGCGGATGGCACATAGAGGTGGGTTAGAGCTCATCCTGATGAGTTTGTTTAGTTAAGAGAAGGATGGAACTCTGCTGCAGCTTTTTCAAGCAAGCATGGATATGTTTCACAGCAGTGACTGAGGAAGATGAGCCTCCCCAGTCAGCTGTCCTCTGACCGGAGTCAAGAGAGGGAGTTAGGAGAGCACCAAAGTATCGAGGACAGCTGCCTGGCAGAGAGGAGGGGGCACCGGGCGCCCTGCAGGCAGCAGCTCCCGCGCCAAAACTCCTGGGCTGAGGGGCTGACTGCAGGGAGGTCAGCGCGGAAGACCCTCCAGGGTGCAGAGCTCACCAGCTGATGTGAGGAACATGCTCAGCTGTCCAAACCCTAAGGGTGGACGGAGAGACAGGAACAGGGAAAGAAGGCTTCAGCGATGCTCTTGCAACATAGGGCATCTAGGGGAGCAGATACCCAGCACAGCCACCATCAGCATCCTGCTCCCAAGTGGGAAGGTCCCTCCCCAGCATCTCAGTCCTCCTGAGGTTTCCCTGTCCCCTGCTAGGTTACTTGAAGAGGCAACCTCTCTGGAACCTCTCCTGGTCCTCCCCTTTGTTGTCTTGTGGCGGGAAGGCCTTCAGGGCATGAGTGCTTTCTGACAGCATATCTCCCTGCTTCTCTACCAGAGCACTGTCTTCACTCTATCTTCAAGGTAGCTGTCTCTGGTGGTGGGCCCACTGCTTCCCCTGCCTTGCTTGCCGGGCTGTTCAGGGGCACTTTGGAGCTCCAGGTCCTGGCTGTGGTGCTGTGGAGTAAGTTAACTGCTTGTAACTGCCCCTTCAGCTCTATTTTCCCTGACTGCCTTCTCACTTCTCAGTTTAGCATTTAAGGCTAAATTCTGTATTCTGAAAATGGAGCTCAGGACTTCCTACCGCCCACAGCTGAGAACTCAGGAAAAGGTCACAGAGTTTAGAGCAAACAAATCTCATCATGTACAGGACACGAAACGCAGCTGAGAGAAGGATCAATGATGAATATGGATCAAATTTAATAAGTGCATTTGAAAGCGGGTCACAGTGTTCTCCTCTGTACCTAATAGGGTGCTGAAAGTAGCAACGCGGAGATGACTCGCAGTGCTATCTAGGAGCACACAGAGAAGTGGGGGAAAAGCCATGCGGTACCTTGAGCAAGTCCCTGAAGCAGCCCAACAGAGCCAGAAGGTCACCTCTGCTTTGCAGCGCTATTTAAGTGATTTCTCGCTCACTGTGAGCAGCTTGGGACGTGATCAGTACCAGCATCGGACATTGGCTGAGTTGATCTTTGCCAAGCATCAGTGCGTGCTAAGTGTCATGCAGGCTGTGAGAACTGTGCAGTGGGCCCTGTTAGCAGGTCCCTCGTTCTCGCATGGAAACCAAGGCTCAGCTAGCTGAGGTGCTTGCCCAGAGCCACCCATGGGGTGCACCTGTTCCTTCAGCAGTGACAGTGGGAGTGGGGACAGGCTGCAGACGGCACTTGGGGACAAAGCGTGTACACCGCATGCTCTCTGCTCCTGACAGCGCGTGTGGAATACTACAGAGCCCAGTGGGCTGCCTTGCACTTCCCTGGCTGAGGTGACCACTGCTGCATCCATGTATATTTGTTCCCTCCACCATTAGGCCTCTCGAAACTCCTGAAGGCTGGGAGGTCCCTCCCTTTGCTTGATGGAGCTGGGTGAGAGGACCTTTGGGTTTAACTCTGTAAGAGGGGAATATAGAAATGCGTCTTCAGTAAGCACCTTTAAAACAGCGTCAGTTTCTGTCACCAGATACATTCCCCAGAACCTTCAACTGGTGATCTTTTCCACTAAATCACCATTATTTTAGGAATGTTCAAAGCAAAGCACTTAGGAAAAATGAGGTTACATAAAATCATTGAGAATCGTTTTCCTGATTTCAAAGTTCAAAGCATTTCCTCCTCGGCAGGATATAGTGAGAAGTCGTCCCCACAGTCCTTCAGGATGCCTGGAGAGCGTAGTAGGAACCTGGACTCATCTGTTGCCAAAGAGCTTCTCCAAGACCTTTGAGAGAAGTCTCGGTAAGGACTAACAGGGACAGCCCTCTTAAAAGCATGTAGTGACAGGGATCTCCCGATCTAGCTTTGCTCTTAACCCACACCCTGGCTGCGCTCAAGACCACAGCTCTTTCTCCCAAGAACCCTAGTTAGATGTGACTGCTTCCCCGTTGGTGGCTCACAATTTTCAACTCTTTTTCCTTTGAAAGAACTAGATGAGGTTGGAGTGACGATGCATTAGTCTCCTTCCCTGTGCCTAGGTGTGCGTGTTGCACAAAACCATTGTGCAGTTTGACTGCAGCTTGGAGCCACTCAACACTCAGGGAACGTTTCAATATGCCGGGCAAAGGGGTGGATGCGAGGAGGACGTTTGGAAACCAAGCTTCCTGCAGCTTCTGAAGAATTCCTCAAGATTGTCAGACCACACCTAGCAAAATCACTCTCATTCTTATCTTTGGTGTCCAATTTCAGTCATGCACTGAGCAACAGGAAACTGGATGATGGAAACAGAAACTGCCATTGAAGTCTGGGCTGCAGCCTCTCATTTCAACAGGTGCTTTTAGTTTGAAAAGATGCATCGCTCTTCCAGGAAGGTCATTTTGGACAGCTCAGGCTGCACCTCATCTTTCCTTGGGGAGTGGCTGAACTCAGTTGTGACACCCAGCAAAAGAGAAAGAGCAACACAAATGCTGCTCTGGGTCCCCGCCCCTGGAGGGACACCAGCTCCCCTTGCTTGAAGCAGGGCCGAGTTCTCACAGCTGCACCCACAAACCTCGTAGCATTGTGAGGGCTTTTAAGAGAATGTCCCTTGTTATCTGTTCCACTGCACTCGTGATCGGTATGGTTGTTATTTCTTACTCTGCAGTCAGAACGAAACCTCCCTTGGGTGACACTGAGAACAGACTGGGGGACTCTGGCAGTACATCATGGGTCATTTTCTGCCACAGCTGCTGGCATTCCTGTTTGGCAGTGTTCCCCCTGAGAAGAAGCGGTGTTTCTGGACCCTGGCGGCAGAGCTTGGAAAGTAGTTCTGAGCGTGCTGCGAAGTGGCCTCCTGGAAAACAAGCTGTGTTCAAAACTAGATCAAGTCGCAGTTGTCTGCAGACTCCGCCCTGGGAGCTGGTGCGGTTCCTCCTTGAGTCTGCAGTGCTCAGGAGAGAGTAAGACTTGCCCCACGGGAAGGCTGGTGGCCATTGCATTATGGTACAGCTAGGGGGAAGGTGGAGAGGTCAGGATTTGGCCCACCCCCTGGGATGAGGACCACAGGACGCCTCACTAGGACCCCTCCAAGCACCTCCTCATGGTTCGTAGACACAGACCAGAGTCTTCACTCCAACCCAGCTTTTCTTGGTGCCTAGCATAGATTCAGTTGCTGTACTTGGACATCATTCAGTCCTGTCCTGACCCCGACAAAAACATAAGGTAATGTTGAATTTGGCCATATATAAAACATTTTAAGAATATTCAAAATTAAGTGTTAGCTCATGTGGACCACTGGTCTCCCGGATCACCTGCTGTAACAATGCCACAATAGCCAGATCACTGTGGCACACATGTCCATGGACTTGGTGGAAGTGAGTTTTTGGGGCACTGCCCCACACGCACTCAAGGGCAGATTTGACAGGATTCTCCGCTCTAGTCGGACGCCTTGTCATTGTGTGGTGGCCCCTGCCACTGGTGGGGACTGCACTGTTCTTCTTGACAGCATTGTATCTTTACTGGTGACCGGCTCAGAGGACCCCAGCTCAGGCCTTGGAGAGGGACCCAGCTTCCTGATTTCTTACAGCATAGCTAACAGAAACAAATTCCAACTTTTACGACACCTGACCGAATGTTTAGAGGTAGCAGAAGTAATTAACACAGAAAAATAATTATCAACTACTACCAGAAGCAATCCTTAACTTCCAGGCTCCCCATGGTCCCAGAATTCCTTCCTAATTTGCAGTGGGTCTGTCAAATCAGCTGCAGGACATTTCTAGATCTCGCTCAGCCTCTCTGCCTAGGTGCTTCCCTGGTCCCGGAGGTGTCTCTATTTTGTCCTCTGAGCTTCAGCTCCTTTCAAACTAACTCGTTCCTTCCCTTCGGTGATGTACCAGCTCTCACTAAAAAGAAATGTTAACTTTCAAAGCTTTTATAAAGCACAGGGCCACCTGTACAGGTGGTCAAGAGGTGCAACACACAAGACTACTCCCCTCTAAGAGGATGGCATTTTTATACTCACACCATTACTTGTTTGAAAGCCAGAAGCCATAGTCCCCAGCCCTCTGCCATAAATGCAGGATCAAGTAACACAGTCATGCAGTGGAAAGCAGGGGGAAGTCTGTATTGCTACCCACAGGCCATCAAGGAGACCTTCTGGTCAGCTCAATAGCAAGCAGCTTTGCCTTCTCCACTCTGCCTTTTCCTCTGTTGTGTTGCAAAAGAGAACTGGAAACCTAGGGTTGGTGGAGTCGTGAGATCCGAGGAGCTTGGGTGCTGGCTGACTTTGGGCAGGAAAACCAGCAGATGACCAGAAGGCTTAAGAGCACACACCCTGCATTGTTACCACAATGGCTGTTTGGCTGCTTGTTGGTCAGGGTCATTAGTGTGAGTAGAGTCAACTCAGTCTGAAACCTCCGTGTGGCACTATTCAGAGCAGCAAAGGGACAACATGCAGGTGTTTGCCCATATCAGCATGACCTGACTGCACTCCCTGAAGTGTCCTGTGCAAGGAAGAAGTAGAGAGTAACACACATAGACACATGTACACACACAGAGACACATGCATGTACACAGAGACAGGTACACACAGACACGTACATGCACACAGAGACACACATGTACACATAGACACATGCACACACAGACACATAAACACACACAGACGCACAGATGCATGTACACACAGACACACATGTACACACAGAGACACATGCATGTACACAGAGACATGCACACACAGAGAAAGGTACACACAGACACACACAGACACGTACATGCACACACAGACACACATGTACACATAGACACATGCACACACAGACAGTCACAGGTACACACAGACACATAAACACACATAGACACACAGATGCATGTACACACACACATGTACACATAGAGACACAAGTACACACATACATAGACACAGAGACACATGTACACAGACACAGGTACACACATACATAGACACAGAGACACAGGTACACACAAACACAGACATGCATGCATATATAGACACATGTACACATACTGACATAAGTACAACATGTACACACACAGACACAAATAAACAGACATACAAAGAGATGCGTACACACACATGTATACACAGAGATGCATGTATACACAGACACATATACACATGCAGAGACAGATACACATATACATACACAGACACACATATACACACATGTACACACACATGCACAGGAAATGCCCAGAGACAAATTGCAGTGTTCAATATAGAATGCTGAAACCCTTAAAAGTAACATTTCTTGCTTTAAAACAAAGTCCAGGGGCTCTTATTCTTACAATCTCCTAATGAAATTAAGGCTAAATCTTTCTTTGCCCTGTTTCATTTTGAGTTCAATTATGTATCATTTGCCTTCTTGTAAAGTGATCTGTTTGCTAAGTGTTTTGAAAGGTGCCCCCTTGGTTTCTGAACTTGACCTCTCTTGGTGGTAGACCCAAAGCCTGGACACTTGGGAGCCCTACATCATGCAGAGTGTGATGGGCACCCCGACCCCGCACTGCCACGACCAGACATTGTCTGAGGTGGATTACGCTCCCCCTCATCCTACAGGAAAAGAAATGAGACTGGCCAGGAGGAGAGGGAGTCTTCCAGGACCAAGTCTGAGTGTGAAAACGTGGCATCATAGCCTCTGCAGAGATCAGAGGCAAGACAGCATTCTCTGAACACTAGGAAAGAAGGGCTGATTCTCGCCAGAGTAGAAAGAGCAGAACCGCGCACTTCAGGCCCTCCAGGGAGGTGGCAGCGAAACGGAACTGGGGAGCTACAGTGCTGATAGGAGACCAGTTCCGGTCCCAGGTCTGCAGGCCTTTGTGAGACGCCCAAGAGCCCCCACTGCTGTCCACGCACATGTACCTTCAAACCTGTATTCATTTATTGTTCATTATTTGCATTTTAAGCTTCTTAGTTATAAATATTAATGCATCCTCTAATAATATTTTTTTAAGGAAAGAGGGACAGTGTGAGAGAGAGAATCAACTTTAGTTTTTCATGTGGCTTTTGCAGCTCCAACACTTTGCTATGTACGTGGTGCTGGGGTTCAAACCCGCATCCATGCACAAGCCAGGCAAGCGTCCCTTTACACATATTTTAAAAGAAATTATGGCTAGATGGGAACTGTATATTCTCAACACCTTTTTTAGCTATTTTAATTAGCTTTATTCTTCCAAGCCTTTGGCACTATTTCTTTAACAAAGTTCTGAACAAGTACGTTTACATTGGATGAAAGTTTTCTTTTCTTTTTTTTTTTTTTTTTCTTTTAGAGAGGGACAGTGAGAGAGAAAGAGAGAAGGGATGGGAAGACAGAATCAACTTTATTTAGTTTTTTCATGTGGCCCTCATTGCTCTGACACTTCGATGTGTATGTGGTACTAGGGTTCAAACCTGGGTCCTGCATGCCAGGCAAGTGCTATCTGCTGAGCCACCATTCCAGCACCTGATGAACATTTTCTTAACACTACTTGTTAAAGTTTTTAAATAGTTTTACAGTCCATTGAACGTTCTTCATTCCCGGTCTAGCTGAATTTCAGCACATGTGTTAGTCAGTTTGACCACCATCACTGCTAGGACTCAGTGCATCCCTCACCCAGTGTTCCTGCTCTGTCCCTCCTGGTCTGCCAAGGGCCCTCAGTCCTGGCACCAGTTGCTCCAGCCCCCTTCACCCCTGCTCTGTCTTCTCTAGAGTGCACGTAGTAGGTGCCTTGAGACTTGCTTCCTTCGCTCAGTGCCATGTCTTGGAGGTTTACCCAACTGATGTGCATGTCCACAATCTGTCCCCTTCAATTGACCAGTAGTGTCCCTTGTGTTAGTGCCACAGCATACTTAGGTATCATCTTGGCATTTTTGAAGAAAGCTCTGTAAGCATTTGTGTGTAGAGATTTTTATGAAAACAGGTCTCCATTTTCCTCTAGTTTTCAGATTTGTTTATTTTGTCCATCTTACCATCTTAAAATGTTTTTCTGTGACCTTCAAATACCCCACCCCTCTAAGTCTCTACTTTACAATTCCTTTGTTGAGTTCTCTTTTCACCTAATATATTTTGTAAATATCTATACTCCTGTTTCTTCTAGTTTTTTTCTTGCCATTCTTCTCTCCAAGTAAGTTTTTAAACAAATAAGCTACAAGTTTAGGTTCTCATATTTCAGTTCAGATCCATGGGTAAGAATCTACCTCTTGCCTCCCCAAGCCAAGCTCTCATAGGCTGGCACAGAGAAGGTGTGAATGTCATTCACGTCCTTCTGGGAGGCCAGCCGCCAGCAAATGCTATAAAGAAGGAGCCCAGGAAAGGCGGCAAGAAGCAGGAAGCCTGAGCTGGGCAAGGTGGGCACTGTGCCCCAGAGGAGCAGTGAACAGTGGAAGGGCACAGGGTCAGGGGCTGGAGGGCCCCGAGTGCAGGACTGTTCAGGTGAGGTCACTAAGAGGACAGCGATGAGGGCAGGACGGGGCCACTCTCCTAAGCTTCAGGGCCATGAATTCTGCAGCCCAACTGTCTAATGGCAGGCCTACACCAGTGGTTCTAGCTGTCACCATGTGTCACATCCAACTGGGAGAGATCTGAAATACTGTCACCTGTGCCCCACCCATAGAAAGGCTGACTCAATTGGTTTTGGGTGGTGTTTTCATCAGCTCTTTCTCTGCTTTGACTAAAAGATCTGAAAAGAAAACTTTAGAAGAGGAAGAGTTTCAGAGCTCTCAGTCCATAGAGAGCCAGCTCCATTCCTCAGGGCTCAAGGTGAGGCAGAGCATCATGGCAGAGGATCGTGGTGAAGGAAAACAGCAGGGATCGTAGAGTTCAGCTCAGTTCGCAAAATGTACACCCCAAAGGCACGCCCCCAATGACGCACTGTCCAGCCGCACTCTGCCTGCCTTCAGCGCACCCTTCAGGGAATCACTCACTGATTGGGCTGAGGCCCTCAAGTCCAATCTTTTCACCTTTGTTTGTGTTGTCTCACACATGAGCCTTGGGGGACCCTGCATCTGAACCGTAGCAGATGGGGCTGCGCAACTCCCAGGGTTACAAACCATTGCTAAGTGTGTAACCATAGAGCAAGGCTGGTAGAAAGGAAGGAAGGACCATTCTGTGTGAGCAGAGATTGAGGTCAGTTTGGGAGGATGAGTGTTTTACCTGAAAACCGAAGTCACAGAGCATGCCTGCAGTAGTAGCATTGGAGGGTAAGAAATTTCTCAGTGCTGTGCAGGAGTGGGTGGCTAGGTGAGCTGCGAGTTCAGCCGCCATGGGTTTCCATGGCATAGGTCATAACTCACGAAGTGCTCCCCCATGGCAAGGACGCAGCTGCCCCCTGAACCACAATGCTGTCAATTAGGCCAAGGTTGGTTTGAAATTTGAGTAACAGTTCTCTTCATTGACATCAATCAGCTTCAGAAAGTGAGTCATCATTTCATTTTTAACTAGTCCATTCAAAACTCACTAGAAATTTTTACTTGAAAAATTTTTAAGTAGAGTATACACTTATTTCCAAGCTTTTAACACTAGTACATATGTTTCTATAACTGATCAATTATTTTTTAAAACAAAATCATAAAACAATGAAAATATTTCAAACATCTGTTTCTAAACTGTTCCATTTTCTTTTTAGGGCATAAAAAGTATTTCTCTCTCTAGTAAGATTTCATCTACTATAACGAGGCAATAACTGTTTTTTCTTTTTTCTGTTATCTGCCATATACATTTCTGCTGGTATTGACACATGAAAGGCCCAACTCATGCCCTGTGGCATTTTTATGCAAAAACTTACCCCTTTCTCAAGGCCTGCTATCTGCTGGAGAAATGATTTTTGGAATAAAAATATTTGAATCAATAAATTATGAATCATATAATGCAAATGGCACTGTCTAAACTGTTAGGCATGTCACCTGCACAGTCACCCATGAGGCCTTGAAGAGATTGGCAAAGTTACTGAAAGAAAATGAGTGATTCTAAGGTTACAGTGTCACTCCTAATTTTATTCAGAGTGGGAGGGAGAACTTCAGTTCATTATAGAAGTTTTGTTTTTATATAATTAACTGTATCAGTGATACCATTGCACTTCTTACCTCTGGCTTCAGTTTCTTTGCTCAATCTTACCTGTAAATCCGGAAATGAGTGGATTCTCTTTCATTACATGGCTACCTTTGTAACCAAGATGCCTGATTCTCAGTGGTCATAGTCAGAATCATCGAACAATGTTCATTAATCCACAAACTGTTCAGCCCACAAATTTTACTGCACAACTTGACTAATGGTTTAAAATAAGTCTTTCAAGGCTGGAGCGGTGGCTCAGTGGTTATGGCACTTGCCTGGCATGTGCGAGGATGTGGGTTCGAACCCCAACACCGGGATCACAATGAAGTGTTGGAACAATGAAAGCCACATGAAAAACTAAATAAAATTGATTCTCTCTCCCCACCTTCACTGTCCCTCTCTCTTTAAAACAGATAAGTCTCTCATGTACTTCATTATTGGAAGAGAACATAAAAAGTACTATAAGTTGACACCTTTGAGAAACAAGGATCCAGCGTTACAGCAAACCCTGTAGATTGTATTTCTTCTGACATTTGCTGCTTCAAGTCTCCGATCACAATTTATGCAGACCTCAAGAGAAATTTCTTCCCTTTTTTTTAAAGAGAGAGAGGGATAGTGAGAGAGAGAGAGAAAGAGAAAATCAGTTTTATTCAGTTTTTCATGTGGTACATGATGCTGGGGTTTGAACCCAGTTCCGGGGGCACACCAGGCAAATGCCCTAACCGCTGAGCCACCGCTCCAGCCCTCAAGAGCAATTTTCAGCAAATACATTCCAGTCTGTTACCGTGTTTTTTCAGTGTCTGATCTCTACCATTTTTGTTTCAAGAGGAGGAAATTTTTCTTAATGTATGTAGCTATTCTTTCACTATACAGAATAACACAAAACAGGAAGAACACAAAAGAGACTCCTAGATTTATATTGTTAAAAATTTGAAAATTTTTGAAGTATCAAGAAAGATATGTATCACAGAATTTAAAAATTTGCAGAAGATTTTTTTCACGTGTTGAATAATTAACAATTATGTGTTGAATGCTAGCAATTACGGTTCCAGAGAATTCATCACTGCTATCTGAAAGCTCTATACTCCCTTAGATCGAGATATCTTTAATGACAGTGAATATGAATCTGTATTTCATATGATTGGAGGGCTCCAATGTTCTCCTTGCAGGACAGACAGCCAAACTGATATGTGAAACCTCTTTTATCTTATGTGTATCCAAGACTGGGATAGGCCCTGAATGCCCTGGGGCTCCAAAAGCAGCAGGTCCAGATGCGGTGGTTCCTGGTGAGGCCTGAGCACATGCATTTCTAATAAGCTTTGGGTCAACACATGCTGGTCTAAAACCAGCTGTCGAGAGGCAGAAGTTTAGACCACCTGTCTGCGAACAATGGTTCGTAAGCTTTTCTAAGTGAAGTTTTATTGGAACACAGCCAGCCTGTTCAGTTTTGGGTTGTCCAGTGCTAGTCACTAATGCGCTGGTAGAGTTGAGTAGCTGTGACCATGACCATGCAACCTGCAAAATTCAAGGATATTATCTGACTTTTCCCACAAAAGCTTTGCCCACGTCTTTGCTTTGACAGTGAGCGTTTGTTTCATATATAGATCCTCAGGTGGATAACCATTCACCTCGTTTAATTTGGATATTACAGATTTAGAAGTGCAGGAGCTAATTTCATTCAATCACATGGGCTAAATTATAAGACTATGAGCTTTTAAGTAGATTTATGTGTTCAGTGAAATCAGAAATTATAGAAAGCAGAGTAGCAAAAACAAATTACTTTAAAACTCCACTCATATTGAAATTGCATAGTTGACATAGAGTCCTGCATCAGAAGTCGCCATCCAGCATTTTAAGGCCACAGGCAGTAAGGTGGAGTTATGACTCACTCAAGCGGAATTATATTAAACACACAAGAGCTGGGTTTAATATCTTTCTTGAGCTAAATATGTCACAGTAGAATTTTAAAATGGAACTAAGCTGAAGAATGCAATTCTGCTCTTAGCAGTGGTCTGCTGTGTATTGTCACAGGTCCTGGAATTTCATTTCAGCTTCGTAAACTGATAGACCCGCGTAACCAGCAGAATTAGTCAACAAGAGGCATCTTCACAGCAGCCCCATCAGAACTGTGCCAATGGGCTTGGAAACGCCAGCTCCCTTTCTCATCAGTGGACTTTTCATGAAACTCTAAGCCACGTTGGCTCACGCGCAGTGCTGCTGTGAAAGATCCAGCCTAGAAGACTGGGTATCCAGAAAGAATGAAAAAAATTAATGTCATATGAAATGTTAATTTGCTGTCCATGCATAGTATGAATTTTCAGGAGCGGCAGCAACTGCAAGTCATCTCACCATTATTTCTGTGTTGTGGTTGCAGCTCGCGCGCAGGCTGATGTTGGTGACTTGTTTGTCATGTGTGGGTCAGCCATTGTGTTTCTAGAGCATGCTTAGATCAAATTTTCAGAAATAGATTTTTTTTCTTCTTTTTTTATTAGAAGTATAGAGAGATAAAATTGAGGAGGAAACATTATCTTAATCATGCTTCTCTAGCAAGCACATTGTTCAGCGCTTTGGCTGAATACTAAGTTTCCATTGCATGTTTTCTCTCTTCCCCATCCCCCATCCATCTCCATCCCTCACTCCCTATCCATCACCATCTATAAGGAAGGTTTTATAGACACAGGAGTACGTACCCAGAGCTACTTCCTTATCTGACCTTATTCAACAGTATTCACACAGTTTTGCTTTGGTGCAGACAGAGACGAAACTGATAAAACACAGTTGACATAGCAATTTCAACTTGAAGATCATGAGGCTGGCCTTTAATTGGTGCAGTGTCCAAACTCAGACTCCCCCAAAGATGGGGTGACTGGTGAGAACTTAAGGGAAGGAAGAGGAGCCTGAGCTCTGGGGAGCATCTATCCTGCAGGAAATTAGGGAGGGAGGGAGAAAGGTAGGGGGAAGAGGAGAAAGAGGAGGAGGAGGAAGGGAGTGAGGGAATGAAGAAGAGAGAGGAGGAGGAAGGGGAGGAGAAGGAGGTGGAGGGGGAGGAGATGGCAGGAGGAAGGGGAGAAGGAAGGAGAGGAGGGGGAAGGAGAAGGAAGAGGAAGAAGAGAAGGTGAAGGAGGAGAGGAGAAGGGAGGAGGCAGTACAGGAGGAGAAGGAGAAGGAGGGGGAGGAAGAGGAGGAAGAAGAGAAGGAGGAAGAGGAGAAGGAATGGGGGATGAGGAGAAATAGGTAGAGGAAGATAAGGAGGAAAAAGAGGAGAAGGAGGTGGAGAAAGAGGAGGAGGAGGAGAAAGAAGGGGCAGGAGAAGGGAGCAGGAGTTGGAGGAAAAGGAGGAGGAAGAGAAGGAGAAGGAGGAGAGGGAGGAGAAGGAGGTGGAGGAGGAGGAGAAAGAATATGAGGGGAAGGGGGTGGAGGAGGGGGAAGGAGAAGGAGAAGGCAGCCTCCACCCTGGGGCACTGGCACCCTGACCTCCTGCACAGGGGGGAACATGCTGCCTGCCCCACACTGTCCTTGGGCTCAGTGTGTTCATGGCATTAGACCCTGCATCCCTTCATCCCATGGGGGAAATGCCACTCTGAGGGTGAAGAACAAAAGTGTGTATGTTCCCAAGTACAGGATGGCACGTGGAGCTGACGCTGACAGAATTAGAGAGCCAAGATGTTTAGATGGTGTTCCGAAGCCCAGAGGGGGACATTGGCTGTTTGGTTTTAATTTTGTGTTTGTGATGATCCTAGAATGAAGGCAGTCAGGAGGGCTCTGTGTCACTATTATACGCAATCTGGTGACAACACGGATGGCCACCTCCCGTCAGCAGTATCCGAACATTAAGCATGGGTGTGGTAGAGTGGGGAGTTACGGTCAGACCCCAGCTCTGCATTCTAGAATTCATGTATGAGCTGCTAAGCCACCGACTTGCCAGCATCGGAAAAGAAAAGGCTGTCGGCCACGTCCTCGCAGCACCTGAGAAGCTGTGGGCTGCTGGATGGGCTTCCGGAAGCAGAGGAGCAAGGACTTGTCTGTTCCAGCGGGCCTTTCCTTTCCGGTTTCGCTTCCTACTCTTCAGGGGGCCGTTGTCCTTAGTCCTCCTACCACACGGTACTGTTGGGAGGGCGCTAATGAGGCGCTGGATGTATGTGCTCTGTGAAACACAGCCTCACTGTTAGATTTCAACTTTCTGAGTGACAATAAGATATCCTCTTCCATGTTCTAAGTTGTTGATCATCACATCCTCACAGGCTGATGTTTTTGCATAATTCTTCCCTTTTGTCCTGGCTTCTTACCAAGTGCAGGAAGGAAGCCAAATCTGCAGATAGAGTCACAGAACCAGGGCCTTTCAGAGGACTGCAACTGCTCTGACCACCCTGCCCCACTCTGGCCAGCACCCTGGATGAGGGCTGGGACAGTTCTCTGATCACCCCGCCCCACTCTGGCTAGCACCTTGGGTAAGGACTGGGTCAGTTCTCTGAGCCAGCATCTCCTTTTTTGATGGTTGCAGTTTCCACATATCCATCTGCCCCATCAGCACCTCCTTTCCTTTAGCACTTTACAAAGCGGGGTACATCTACTCCTCCAAAAGCAGTACAGTACAGTTCCAATCCTGTCTTGGGTGCCAGCACCAGCATCTATTCCCACAGCTGCCTCACTGCCAATGCACCTCCAAACAGGGATTGTTCAAGAGGCCACAGGCACCCCGACATCTGTTTCTAGGGAGGTTTGTGTCAAGTTCTTAACAGAATTCAGCAGGAGCTTCTTGAGGAATAGAGGTCAAAGGATTGCAGAGCATCACTGAGGCCGTGTCCTACTCTGCATGCACCTTTCATGCTAAAGTTTAAAGGTTTTTTTTTTTTTAATATGAAAACATGTCTTTAACGTGAAATCTTTTAAGACGAGGACTGAGGCTGGTTTCTCTTTTTGAAGTACCACTGAAGTAACTCATCAGGTGATAACACGGAAACGATTTCATAAGCTCTTACAATCCTGAACATCTGGATGAACCTGAAAGGTGCTCTGGTGTGTTTTAGGAACAAGTGCCACGGTCCTATTGGGTGTCCTGAAAGCACAGATTAGGGTTCTCTCCTTTTTGGTGATCACCGAGGAATTGTCAGCAGAAGCAAAAGGCAGGAAGGAGAGGTTGTTTCCCAGAAATGTGTCTTCCTGTGGCACTCTAGACATGAACGGGCCTCCTCCTGGGCAGAAGGAACCTTCCCTGGAACATGGAGAGGAGCCCAGTGGGCACCCTGCATCCACTACTCCTCCCGGCAGCCAGAGGCGCTCCCTGGCCGTGTGGCCGTGGTGGTGCCACCTTTCTGGGAACGTGTGCTTAGAGGATGCTGTGACGTTCCAACCTTCAGGAAGAGCACCTTGGTGATAGCTTCCCATGGGGAAGCATATTCCGAGATGTGTGTACATCTGGACATAGAAATTACCAATCTACTCACATTTTCAAAACTGAAGACAAATGTGTGTGAATCACAGGTTGGATGCTCATCTCTCAGTGGCAAGGAGCTGCCATTTACACTCTAGATGTACATGTCGAGAAACGTAACTGTGGAAGGAGTCCAGAGGTGCAGACGTTTGCATCTTGGCACGTTGTCTAATGAGAGAAGTAGATGCGCCGCGTGCATATGCCACACGGCACAGGAAAGTTTTCCTCAATGGTTCAAAATGTTGAAATTGCTGTCTATTAGCATTTTTAATAAGATAGTTTAGAAATAGCAGCATCTATGTGTAACATTCTCATAAATATGTTCTCCTAAATTGAAACATCAAAAGAACACAAATCTGATGCGTTTCAGTCCCCAGCTACTGTTTATGTGGCACACAGACTCGCAAGCCAAGCCCCTCCCCCGAGGAGCCATATATTTTGACAGAATCTGCTTTATTATATGTGCTTTCCGCCCTCCTCACATGCACAAGCCTGAAATGGAGAAAACAGAAGAAGATTTCATGCTGTTGCTAAGTGGATATCCTACAGATTTGAAACAAAAAAAGAAAAGCTTTAAAATAGAGAGTAATTATGTAAAGTGGTCTGACTTTACTCTGATTATCTAAAATAAAAATTAGGAGGTTGAAAATGAACAAGAGACTGTAATGATAATTTTCAAAATGCGTTTTCAGAGAATCAAATTTGTAACTTTAAAAAAGCACATTGTTCTTTTTCATGAGCCCCTTCACATTACCTGGGCAGAAAAGACGGGCCCTGCATTCCTCCGCCCTGTCACAGTGACCCTCAAAATCTTTTGACCTGGCTATGTCCAGGGTGCTCTGATGTCTCTCACTTGTCTGCCTGGAGAGTTGATGGATGGCCTCCTTATTCTCCTTCCACCCGCATTGACTCCCATGCAGTGAGAACGAGTTTCTAGTCTGTTGTGAGATAAATTGACTAGCAGAGCTTCCCAACTTGGCTTGGTGGAGCATCTCTTAGGGAGCTATAATAAATACAGAATCTGCTGGGCACAGTGGTGCATGCCTGGAATCCAAGCAGCTCGGCAGACTGAGGCAGGAGGATGGCAAATTCCAAACCAGCCTCAGCCGTTTAGTGAGGCCCTAAGCAAGTTAGCAAGACCCTGTCTCAAAATTTAAAAATTTTTTAAAAGGCTGAGAATGTGGCTCAGGGGTTAAGCACTCCTGGGTTTGATCCCCAGTACAAAGTAATAATAATAATAATAATAATAATAATATAATAATAAATACAAAATCTGGACAGAAGCAGCAGTGATGTGGATTCAGAGAGGTCTGAATACAGTGTGGGAGTCTGTACTTTAAACAAATCCCTAGACCAGGTAAAGAGAGAACCCCAGGCTCTAGTGAAGATGGAGCCACCAGAACTCTGAGGCGCCGCCCAGGGAAAAACAAACTGATCCAACGAACTGGGGTTGTGTCTTCCAAGGCTGGACAATGCCTGTGCCACTGTAATCCCCCAGCTCCACTGCAACCCATGCACATGCGCATCCTCTCAGCAGACGCAGAGAACACGCGTGGGGGCACCATTCAGAACAGCCAGAGTGGGACCAGCTCAGACACGTTCACCACCAGCAGGACAGGTAAACAGAAGGAAGCGTGTTTCACTTTAGGTTAGCGCGCAGCAAGATCCGCCACTGAGTGTGTGACTGGAGTTTCACAGGGACACGTGCTGAAACAGTTTGTGCTGGGTTCAATAATGTTGCCATCTGGAAATGCTTGATTTTTGAACAAAAGGATCTGCATTTTCCTATTGCGTGGACCCCGCAAACTGATCTCCTGTTACACAGTAATCCCACTCAGTACTGTGTGAAGAGTCAAACGCAAAGTGGTATATATTATGTGATTTTGAAATGAAGGGAAAATTACCCTTCAGTGCTGGAAATCAGGGTAGCGGTTGGCTTTTAGGTGAGGAGGCACAGTGATGGGAGGGCGTGGAAAGCTTTCTGGGGTGCTGGTAGGATTTCATTTTTTGATCGAGTTGCTGGTTCCATGGGTGGGTTCCCATCTTGAAATTTCATTAGCAGACACTTATAACTTGTAAATGTGTGTCATACTTCAGTAGCAGATTCTGTTTTTAAAAAAGGTTCTTCCTTGTTGATTTTGACAAGGAGCCAGACTAGAGCAACCAGTCTGTCTAATCGGGAAATAGGTTCCATTTAGACACAGAGACTGGATGGGAGAGAATTTGTGGCTGATCCAACTTGTCCTTCTAGAACACACCTCAAGTTCACGCTGTTGGGTGGCACAGTTGCATCACTTTTATATAAAATTAGCTTTTTAGCTACTGTATCATTAATAGCCACCCCTGTACACAACAGGAATCTATATACACGGAGAGATTTGACGAACATTAGTAAGCCTGTCCACTCCTCGCTGCAAATTCTCTCCTCTGTCATTTTCAATTAAAGTTTTTATTAAAATGCGATTTCTGGGATCATTACTAGCCTTTAGTTCTGCTTCAATAGTTCCTCATGCACCTTACTAGGTGGTAGAATTCTGGACAGCATGTTGGGGTGCTGGTGAGAGTGGTTAAAAGCCAAGACTGTCTGGAACATGAACCACTCCCTAGGAGAATGAGCCCGAGAAGGGCCCTGATAGGAGGAAGAGGGCATCTGGGACCACAGCGAGATATTGGCAGGACCTGGGCTGACTCACGGTTTCCTCCGCTACCAAGTTGACTGTGGTGTGAACTTGGATCCAAAAGGAAGACTAAGGAATGGCAGGACTTGAAAGGAGGCTCCCTGCAAGAGGCGAGGGGGTTGCACATGGGTTTGTGGCATGCAGCGCCTGCACCCACATCATAGTCAGCGCGTACTATTGTAAAACTGACCTGTGCCTCAGTCCGGAGCTCTAGATTCCAAACTAGAATTCCTAGGTAGTCAATGAAAATGGCAATAAAAATATTTCAAGAATTGAATCTCAATACACTCTTGAAGTCTTGCATAGAATGTGAAAGATTTCAATGGTCCCCAGATGGTGTTTTTTCAAAAAGAGGGAGAGATTTTTAGCTGTGTTCAATGGAATCAGTTATTGCATAAAACTTAAAATATTCCACAGATACACACTTTCAGAAAATCCAACCATGATGCAAAGATAGAAAAATCAATAATAGAAAAATAAAAGTTAAAATATAATAAAATTTACTAACGTTCAAAATGATAGATCCTTCACCCAGAGCTATATTAAGTACTACACATTTTAAATAAGAAAAGTAGTGACAATAAGGGAAAATCATTGCTATATTTAAATGCAAAAAAGTCCTATAAAGTCAAAACCATCAAAATGTGGAACATACTGAGAAACACATTTTACCTGGAAAGAACCAGCATAAAAATCACTCTAACTTAAAAGGGAGCAAAGTGGCAGAGCACTTCAATTTGTTTGAAAGCCTTTAAGGCAAGGAAAGCAGTCCTGAGATACAGGGATCTGAGAGCATCCGCAGGTCCCTGTCCCCTCGGACAGCCTCACTAACTGGGAATTCGAGTCTCGGGCCACACAGCTCCAGGCAGGTTAAGTCACTGGTTAAATGGTCACCTCCACTGAACATTGCCTGGTGTCCTGACAGGGTCCAGAGGCTCCTTCGTGGGGTGCCAGTAGGAGATGTCAAGTGCGTGAGCCCAGGTGTGTGTTCTTGTCCTTCCACTCACCACCTAGGTGCCCGTTCCCTCCGAGCACGTAGGTGAATGGGGCAATGGTACATTAGGACCCCAGTTAAATCATGAAAGTCCTCATATTTTGAAGAGCACACACCAGTCTTACCCGTCCCCGTTGATGAGATGGATGTAGGATTACTCGTGGCTGCGGCTGTAACATCAAGCAGAGCCACTGTCCCTCTTGGGAAGTCAGCCAGTGGGCAGGTGCCGATGAGAATGTCTGTAAAGTGAAGAGGTGCTTTCAGAGATCCTGCAGGCATTTCTTAGCTAAGTAGAACAATCCCAAGGCTACTAGGGCATTTTGTAACTTAGAGGACAGTGAAGGTCGATGCCAAAGCTAATGCAGAGAGAAGGGGAGGATGGGAAGAGTTGGGGGAAATAAGGACCTTAACTGACAAACGCTGTTTAGCTTATTCCAGTGACATCCCTTCTATAATCCATCCCCTCAGCCGCAGGCTAGTTGTTATTGTGTGTGTGTGTGTGTGTTGTAGTTGGGAAAATGAAATAGTTCTCTTTCTATGAAGGAGTTTCCTTTTTTCTTTTTTTGTCCTTAGACTATTAGTGTGACTCATGTTTGATGTGAAGCAGAAAATAATCAAAGTTTTCTCCTCCCTCGGGATTTCTCAAGCATGGTCAGTATTGTGTTTATGATCTTATTTATTTATTTACTTTTAGAGGGAGGGAGAGAGAATCAATTTTATTTACTTTTCCACCTGGCCTTTGTTTCTCTGACACTTAGTTGTGTGCATGGTGCTGGGGTTTGAACTTGGGTCCTTGCCCATGCCAGGCAAGCGCTCCAACTGCTGAGCCACTGCTCCAGCCCCTGCATTTATCATCTTATCCAGTAAGATGGGGTAAAGGATAGCTCTGTGTGCGGCTGGTTCAGTGTAGCTGTGCCTCCTGCATCTACGTTAGGATGAAATGCATTCCGAACTTGAAGAGGGGGCCACTGGGTGCAGGAGAGGTAATTTCTACAGAGAAGTGGGGAGTCTAGGGGATGCGGAGATGGATCCCCAAGATGGATGTGGTGCTTTGAAGAAAGAGACAAGCACTGAATGGGTCTGGGGTTGGGGCAGGATTGTGGGAAGTCAGCGTAGGGTTTGTTGAGAACTTGCTTTTATTTCCTTCTGGATTTGCAGCGGATTCATTTTATCGACACCCTTTGCCAAGTGCATGGCTCTCCCAGGGCAGTGCTAACTGGTCCACTTCCTGCCAATGGCATGCTAGCGCATGTCTAGGTTTTCTGAAAGGGCCATTGCTGCATTTCTTCAGAGCCATCGATTCACAGTTTGACCCAAATTTGTGATAGTTTCTCATTTTCCCTCATGAGAATGACTTTATTTAAGACAGGCCACCTTCCCTCCAGGAATCTGGTGGTTCAGGACGGGGAGAGCAAGGCAGGGGCTAAGGTGCCATTGCTCCCTTACTGTGCATGGTTCTGGCATGCTGGAAGAAGGGACCTGGGGACTGACGCAGGCAAATGCCTGTGGAGCTGTTCCTGCCAGCTGTGACTCAGTGTGATTCCCAGGGCCATGGTTCCACTCCTGGGTGCCACACTGTGCCCTGTGGCAGTGGGGCAAGGCAAGCCCAGTCTGGAGGCAGAATGCTAGAGTCACCACGTGAGGAGCCCATGGGGGCCTGAGGACGAGAGGATCGTGAGCAGTTGAGTAGCAGGTTCTGCTCAGCCTGCAGAGTGCAGGTGCATGCGCAGCATGGTTCTCTAAGTGACTCACCTCCTTGGGCTCATCCCTCATTTTTCTCAGCATCCAATCCCCCACCTGCTGCCCCTCCGACGAAGGGGACCTGCACAGCAGGTGTGTGCGTAGGGCTGCATGGCACCCTCGTGTCTTCATCTTCCTCCCCACCAGAAAGCACGCCAGGGGCCAGGGACAGCTGTCTGGAGCCGCACTGTGGGTGCTCCATGAGCAGTGGCTGAAATCTCCAAGTGTGTAGCAGGAAAGAAGGCCATTTGATGAACACCAGCAGAGGCTCTGCACACAGGGGGCAGTCCCCTGTGTCCCTTCCCTCAGCCCATGTGTGCCCCATGTGGGGTTGGACTTCACAGGACCAGTGTTAGTATTCTGAGCACAGACCACACCAGCAGGAAGAATGTGCTTCCCAGGGGAAGATTTCCTACCCGTGTGCACAGAAGGGAAAAAGGATGTGCATCACAATCCCTGTGTAGTGGCCACCAAATAACTGCCTTCTCATGTGCCTGCCTTTGTTTTGAAGCCCATGTACAGAGCTTTCTGCTATGAGCTGCCAGGAAAAAGGCTCTGGCCCGTCTCATCCTCCAGGCCACAGAACCATCCCTGGAAAAGTCTGCTCTGGAGAGTCTAGCATGGAAAAATGTAGCACATTTTATTGCACTTTTTAAAGGATAGTACCACAGCATAGTTAGAAATGAGCTGAACAGTGTGTAGGACCCACACAGCCTCATTTGGGAGTGAATGCTTTGGTCTTAGAATGGCTGGGGCCATCATCACATGGTTTCCTCTCCAAAGGAACTTTCTAGATAAACCCCAAATTAGTGCAGAGCAGGGTTACATCTTTGTGTGTTTTTAATTGCTGCACCAAAATTCCCATATGGTTTTCCTCTGTCAGAGATTTTTAAGGGGCCATCCCATTGGAAGTGCAATTACCAGATCTCTAAAGATATAAAATAATTATCCTTCTATACTGCTATATTTTCCAAAGAAATCATTAAAATATTTTTCCAGGAAAACTCAAAGCTTATGGAAAATTCTAGAAATTATCTATATACTTTTAAATTATAACTCTGAAGGCCAAAGGGGAGAAGCTCCTAAGGGTAATCTGTAATTTATAATGATCACACCTACAAACCATTGCTCTCTGTATAGACAGTGACTTCCACCACATTCATGTTAGGAATTATGCCTACTTTTCATCCCTGGAGTCTGCTGGAATCTGTCTACCTGCCGCTATTCATGACCTCAATCAGGGACCAGTGCTGAAAGCAGGTTGCGCCACCCCTTCTCTGGCCGAACTCCACCACCTGAGCTATTGTTCTAATCCAGAAGGGCCCTTCCAGAGCATCTCAGGAGAGGGTGGGCCGCCTCTCCGGGGGTGTTGGCTGCTCTTGGCTCCTTTCCTGCCTCTTGCCTGCACAAGTGAGTGGCAGGCTGGGACAGACATGGACCTGGCTCACGCCTGAGGGCTGCCCATCCACTCTGTGAGGTCTGCAGGCTTGACCCCTTGTTTCCTCGGAAGAGGATGTCACATGCCTTGTCCTCTACGTCCTGAGCAGAGGAAGGATCCGTCCACCTTCCAGGGAGGCTGTGGTCATGATGAAAAGCCATGCAGGGCATGCTTCGGCTGATGTCTGCCTTGTCACGGCCCAGAGGCAGCCAGGTCACAAACCAGGCACGGTTATGGGTTGGTCAAAGTCGGGGGTCGTTCTTGGGTGGCTCAATGCAGTTGGAGTTTTTTGATGTAGTTCTTCCTTTGACCATGCAATTTAAGTATGGCAAATGTAGCTCTCATTCTCTCCCTCCTCCTTTCGCCACTATCTTTTGATTTTTCTGAGTGTGGTTTCTTGAGCTCTAAATTTATCCAAAGAAAAACTCTGTTCAATATTCATCCCTCTGTCTCTCATTTAGGCAGCCACCTCCCCAGGGCCCTCTGGTTACCTCCAGAAGCATCCCTCCTAATGTGAACCATCACCAGTGTTTACTGTGAGGGTTAAAGAAGAGATCCCTGAAAAGATTTAGCACTGTCCCTGGCACATAATGTGCTATTTATCAATAATTAATCCTTATTAATTAATAATTAATCATTTATTTCTTATTGCCTTTTCTTCACAGGCCAGCAGGGTTTTCAAATAGCTCTGTTGATATCATTTCTCTGCAATTAATATAAAATATTGATAGTCCTCTGATCATGAAACATTTAAGATATTCTTTCCTTGGGAGAGAAGTAAATAAAGAATGCTTAAACTTGCGCTGGCAGTTCTGACTCCTGCCAGCGAAAGGAAACAGTGGCATACATCTGAAAAAGTGGACTTGAGAGACTCACGTGGTGCCAACTTGATTTGGGAATGTTTGAGATGGCAGCGTGACAGGGTTTATCGGGCTTCGTTCTGCGTGGCCCATACTGAAGTAGTTCACGTGCTAACTGCGAGTGAGGGGGAAGATCATGGACAGAAATCTCCTTTCTTTTGTGACCCTCAGCGCTTGAAACTTCGTCCTAATTTGGCAGTGAGGCCTGTGCTGCACTGTGGGTGTCTTTCCTCTGGGCTCCCTGAGGTAAGGCAGATGCCCGCAGATTAGAAAGGCTCTTTTCAGGCCAGTTGGTGTTTAGCTTTGCTTTTTGGAGCATGATACATGCACATTATGTACTTCTTTACTGACTGAGTACAACAGGAAGGGATGGAGTAATAAAATGGGCTAAGATCAAATTTGGAAGCAGAATTAAACCCTCATAGACAATTGTCCTCTGCAGTGAGGCCAACTTGGCCCCGAGCAGTTTAAGACTCTTGGGAACTTGGAGACCGCCCCAGCTTCCAGACTGTGGTCTGCCCTGGGAGGAAAGCAAACGGGAGAGGAGAGCTGAGGAGCTCCATCCCCGAAGGATCCCTGGGGCTTGGTGAAGGAGAAGACAGAAGGAAGGGGTGGGGGCACCCGCGGCAGCAATGGGCTGGCAAGGGACATGTGATTCTGGGGACAGGAACAGCACAGTGGGGTTGAAGCAGGGTTAAGGGTCTCTAGTTTCAGTACGTTGGGGTGGAAACAGAAGCCGTGATGTTGAAGGCCACTTCTTCTTGGGCTTCATCTTCATCCACTCATGCAGCACACGGCTCTTACAAATGTGTGCATGTTCCCCCCACCCCACTTCCTAACACTTTGTATTTTGTAACATGTTCCACTTTTGAAAATATAAAAGTGTGCTTCAGTCCCAATGAATGCCACATTATTATTAATAGACTATTTATTATGGCATGTATAGGGTATGTGCATGCTGAACAGTAGATCTCAAAAAGAACATCCACATGGTCATGATTACCTTGCATGATAAGATGTGGCAGGAAGGCGGGGTAGGCTGCAAGGGCCTCATTCTGCCCAGCGCTTCTGATGACAGCAAGAGGGAGGCTGCGTGCAGTTCAGTCAAGTAGTTCTTCCACCTTGGAATCGGACTTCTCTGCCGCTAAATTTATATTTGACTGATTTTTCTACTTCTTAACTTTCTGCAAAATGTGAGCTTGCTGATAAGATGCCGGGCATCTCTGTGAGGCCGAAGGCTGCACTTTCCACAAACCCCCACTGCTTTACAGACAAATTAGGAGCAGAGCATTCATTTAGTTATAGCAATAACCTCCTAATTCAAGATCTTGCCTTTTGTAGTTGTGTATGATATAAGCAAGACAATGATAAACAGGGAAAAGAGAGCTGTTATAAACTAGGATGAACTCATCTTAATGGTGAAAATGATCTTACAATTTTAGATATTTTCTTGGTGAAAAACTAGGATTAAAGATATTAAAGGACTTTTTCCCCGCAAGAAGACTAACAGGTTACGGATAAACGGACGAGCACCTGTAGGCTTTAACTTGTGTCCTTGTGTAGTGAGGGCAGCCCTTTGCAGTGGCTGTCACTGGTCCACTTTCATGATCAGCCTGAATAGCGTCACCATCCCCACTCGCCTCCTGCCCCCAGCATCGTCCTTCCACTTCTTTAAATACGGTGCCTGCTCTTCTGTGACCTTGTTTTGGACTAAAAGTCAGTAAACTATGGTTCTCGGGCTAATTGCAGCCAGCCATCTCTTTTTGTATAGCACATAAGCTAAGTATATATTTTATATTTTTAAAAGATTGCAAAAAGGTTCTTAAAAAATAATATTTTGTGATATGTGAAAATGTCTGAAATTCAATTTTTCAGCATCTATAAATAAAGTCTTGCAGAGCAACTTAGAGTGAAGAGTTGCAAGGTGACTGGATGGCATTCCCCAGTCTCTCCCTTTCCTAGACAGTCGATAGAGAGAATAAAAATGCTAGACTAAGGAAAAGGAGAGATGTTTGTGAGGTTTTACCATCTTGGTTTGAGAGTCAGCCAGTCATCCTCAACATGAACCTTTTGTTGTTGTTGTTGAGAAATTTATTTTTAAACAACCATACAAGATTTTAACAAAATAATATAAAATGAGTATAGATTCTGGTTATTAGATTTACCCCCAGGAGTGTCCCCCCAATTACCCACCCTTATCCCTCCCTTCCCCTTCCCACAATATCTCTAAAAAAGGATTATGTTGTATAGCATTACATCTTATCTGGATTTAACACATGATAATAGACCAACTTTCTCATGGCCAGGGAGGGTCTAGTCCCAACCTCCACAGATGAGTGGAGACAATCAACCATTAGTTTTCTGGGTTAAGCTGATCTTACTCAGCATAATTTCTTCCATAGCCATCCATTTACCTTCAAAGGCTGCAATATCATTGTTTCTAATTGCTGTGTAAAACTCCATGGTATAAATGTACCACAGTTTTTGGATCCATTCATCCAGTGAGGGACATCTGGGTTGTTTCTGTAGCCTAGCAATAGTAAATTAAGCTGCTATGAACATCGATATTGCTGTGTCACTATAATGTGCTGATTCTAAATCCCCTGGAAAAATACCCAGGAGTGGAATAGCAGGGTCGAATGGTGGGCTCATCCCTAGTTTTTTGAGGATTCTCCACACTGCTTTCCAGAGGGGCTGTACCAGTCTGCAGCTCCACCAACAGTGTGTTAGTGTGCCTATCTCTCCACAGCCCCTCCAGCATCTATTATTGTTGATTTTCTTCATTTTTGCCATTCTGACTGGCATAAGGTGATATCTTAATGTAGGTTTCATTTGCATTTCTCTAATTACTAGTGATTTAGAGCACTTTCTCATGTATTCATTGGCTTGATCAATGTCCTCTGGTGAGAAGTTTCTATTTAGTTCTTTGGCCCATTTATTAATTGGGTTGTTTGTGTTTTTGTAGTTGAGATTTATGAGGATTTTGTAGATTCTTGATATGAGTCCCCTGTCAGAGGAATCATAGTCCATGATTCTCTCCATTTTGGTAGGAAACCTCTTGACTCTTTTGATTGTTTCCTTGGCAGTACAAAAGCTTTTTAGCTTTATGGCATCCCATTCACTGATTTTTGACTTTACTTCCTTCACTTTAAGAGACTTGTTGAGAAAGTCTTTGCCTACTCCCAAATGCTGAAGTGTTGAACCTATACTATAGAGCTGTAGTAACAAAGACAGCATGGTACTGGTATCAAGATAGGAAAGAAGACCAATGGAATAGAATAGAAGACCCTGAAACAAACCCTGAAATCTTTAAACAGCTGACTTTTGACAAAGGGGGACAAAATATTACATGGAGGAGAGACAGCCTCTTCAACAAATGGTTTTGGACAAATTGGACAGCCACTTGCAGAAAGTTGAAATTAGACCCATATATTTCTCCTTGCATGAAAATCAAATCAAAATGGATCAAGGAGCTAGGAATTAAACCAGCTACACTGCAACTGGTGGAAGACAAATTAGGTCCAACACTAACCTTTAAGATAAAGGCTAAATCCTTATCCAGATGCATGGCCCAGAGAATCTGGATCACATCAAGGTGCCATCGCGTGGGCTCCAGTGGTAATTGTCACCTCCCGGGAGTGCCCTCTGCTCAGCAGTGACACCAGCCCGGTGGGGCTCTGCCTATGAACCCTTCTGCCTCTTCATGACCTCTCCTTCTCCCCAAGCCAGATCTGGAGGGATAACCTCAGAGGCCTTTGTGAGACTCTGAGCTACTTCCAGAGGGGTAGTTCCAGAGTGCCTCCCTGCGCCCAGCCGCAGCACCCCAGGGACCAGTGCACGGAGTTGCTGGAATCCTCCTCTGGGCCTCGCACCCCCTGCCCTCCCTGCAGCTCGCCCACTGTGAGTGGAGGCCAGGGTGAGCACAACATCTGGAGCCCCTGGCAGCTACCACAAACACCCTGCCTTCCTTGACACTGCCCGGAAGTAGCACGCTCAATTTGAAAAGCCACATAGGTAAATATATTCCTGAACTCTGTTACATAACATGTGGATCAGGAAGGAAGACACACTTGGTAAACATAAGTTATTTTCATAGTTTTTGAACTAAATTATTTTCATGTTTTCCAGTCCTGAACAGATTGCTCATTTAAAAAAAAACTGATACACGGAGATTCAGAACTTTTTTACTTTTTCAAAGCTGACAAATGGTAACAATGAACAAGAAAGAAGAAGTTTGTATTGTGCAGGGTGCTTTTCTAATCTCGTGGAGTAATCTTTTCTGCTGTCTTAAAGATCGCATGCTCTTTGTGCTGAATTTTTATAGAAAACTGCATCACAAAAATAGGTGGTCTGATTGCAGGCAAATGGTTTTCAGCCCCCGTTCTCAAGACTCTGTGTCGGTCGATGTTCCTCTCTGAGACACTCGCTTCAGAGTGGCAGCACAGAAATACCTGATTCTTCCCAACTTTCACATTTGGTTCTGGATCCCAACGTTCAGAGTTTGAGAAGATCCCACTCTGACTGATCGTGAGCTCTGATATCCGTGACCATCAAACTCTTTTCTGTAAAGGAGACAGGAGTGCAGTGACAGTTCTTGTTTCTGGACATTTCAGAGATCAATGGATCCTGTTTGTTTCTGTGTCACTGGGGCCACCTCTTACGTGTGCGAGGAAGGGCACTCACTGCCCTGCCCTGCTCTGCTCTGAGCGGCAAGCCTCCCACTGCAGCCTGGGCTCAGGGCTGTGACAGCTCCCTCCTCTCTCCTCACCTCGCATGGATCTCAGCTGATATCCTGGCCATGCCCAGGATAGAGTGGCAGAAGAGGAACTTGGAGGAATTTGCACTCTTCGGCTGCCCTAGGCCCAGAGCCCGCTCGATTGAACCACGTTGCAACTGAGGGGACACTGACCCCCAGTCACATTCTCTCTGCTCCGCCTGACAGCTATGCCTGCTAGCACAGGCTGGGAATGTTCCCCCAGTAGGCAGCAGCAAAGGCTCATCAGCCCCCAACATCAAGAGTTTGAGCCCAGCTCAAAGCAAGGCTTCCTGACTAATATTTAATAAACTCTGAAGTTACAGCTGCTTTTCAGTCTCCTTGTACTACAACTTCTTCCCCACCCCCAGCAAGAGAATCATAAGTTACCATCTCTACCACTTTTTTTTTTTTATTAAAGAGAGAGGGATGGTGAGAGAGAGAGAAAGAGAGAATCAACTGCATTTAATTTTTCATCTGGTTTTCATTAGTTGTGTATGTGGTGCTGGGGTTTGAACCCAGTCCTCATGCATGCCAGACAATCACTGTAACACCTGAACTGCCGCTCTAGCCCCATCTGTGCCACTTTCAATAACCACGATGGGAGGTCTTGTTCTATGGCATCACAGGCCAGGTCTGGGGAGAGTGAGAATCATAGTGTCCTACCACCTTGACCCTTTCATTCAGGAACTAAGTAGGTCCAAGCCCATGGGGCTTGTGTTCATTTCAGGGAGAATGAGGAACTACTCCTAAGTAGGTTAATGTGAACTCCAAAGTATGTAACCACAACCTGATCCCTGGAACCGGTGACTACGATCATATTTGGAAAGGGTAACTGAGAATCCTCCAATAATCAGCTGGGCCCTAAATCCTTTTAAGGAGGAGACTCACCGGAGAAGATGTGAAGACAAGAAGTGGCCACATAGAGGAATGCCAGGACAGCCACCAGATGCTGGGGGAGCCAAGAGCAGGTCCTCTGCAGAGGAGGCACAGTCCTGCCAGCCCCAGGCTCTGGCTTCCCAAACAGAAAAGATTAAACTTCCGTCGTCTTGAGCCACTGTACTTGTAGTGATTGGCAGCTATGGGAACCTCTATGTTGGCTGAGGTGGGGTCCTTTAGAAGCTTCACAGTTAACACCCAGCCTCGGAAGGATCCACAACACATCCCGCCCAGAATGGGAAAGTAGGCTGTGAAACGTTCAGAGAGACATCCACAGGAGTTTGGGACCATTTGCATGTGGCAAAGCAGAAAGAGAGGTGCAAACAGCAACTGAAAGACTTTCAGACCAGGAAGACGATGGAGCTACTGCCTGGAAAAGGGAGATCTATTTTAGGAGTGGGTCGAGGCAAATGTGTTTAAAACTGTAAACTTGCCATTGCACACTAATAAGTAAGACTTTAATTTGTGAAATTACAGACAGCATAATTTTGAAATATCTGGAAAAAGAACTCGATACTATAGCTGTCACAAGAACACAAACGATTCTACTAGCCCTGTTCTCTACTGCAGGCTTAAGCTCAGCTGTGTTATTTTTTCTTTTTTCTCGGGGTGATTACACCATAGAACTATTTTTGCCAGTGTCATTATTTCCCATGTAAATATTAGCAGCCTTGTCCCTGATATTCACATATTTTTCCATCCGTGATAATGCGGTTTCAGGCATTCAAGCACTCTTAGCCACACCAGCACATGGTAAAAAAGTATCAATTTTGATACACACAGCCGTGGGCACTTTAAATGTGACACAAGGGTATTTTACCAAAAACGTAGTTTCTCATTTTCAAGAAACTGAAATGTGAGACGAGAGAGGTCTGCATTAGCACACATGATCCGTGCAGCTTTGCCCCCCACGAGCCGGACTTTGTGGCACATGCATGAGTACACCAGGAAGTTTCCTGCGAGAAGCTGGGCACAGTTTTAGCTAATCAAACAGCAAGGCTGTGTCCAGGTCATTGAAAGGCAGAAGGAAGCAGGGGCCCATTGCCTGCGGAGTTGCCTCATGCCACCAGCCCTCACCATGATCCCTGCGAGAAGGGATTGTTCCTCCTCCTCCTCCGCCTCCTCCTGCTCCTCCTCTTTCTCCTCTTCTTCCTCCTCCTCCTCTGCAAGGAGCAGGGCTCAGACGAGAAGGAAGCACAGCTGTCTTGTCTCGGACTCACTCAGGAACAGAAAGCTCCACAGAACTTATGAAGGACATAGGCCAGGGTGTTCAGCAGGTAGACACGTCTGGGCCTCGCCAGCCTCTACCATCAGGGTGCTTGAACTGCTTACAGCAGGCACATCTGCATCTCTGAGCCAGGCCAGTTTCCATCCAAGGTCAGCTGTGCTGCACAGTCTCAATTTTTCGAGTTCTTGACAGTGACTCAAAATTGATACTTTCTGATTTTTTGGCTCTCATTATGGAACCTGTGTTAAATATTAATAGGAATAGTATTTCTATTCCATAACCTCATCAGCAGTGTGTGGACAACAGGAATTGCAGTAACTGTTTTCATGCACATAGCACCCTCTGTCCTTTGTGAGATTATCAGAAGAGGTTACCCTCTGAAGCTCTCGGAGAGTTGCCAGAGCAAAAGCAGCCAAGGCTAAAATTTCTTACTTGTGACTAATTTTCAGAAGGAACCAACAACCTTGTCAAATAACCTTTGGAATGGAAAACCTTTCTGATCTTATTCCATTGTTAGTTCCCATACTGTGTATTTTGGAGAAGGAACAATGGCAAAACATTTTAACATTCCATTCAGGAGCTCCAGATCCCAGCCATTCGATTCATGCTGCTATGAGTGTGCCCCAGCTTGGTCCTGGGCTGCTACAGCAAAATGTGCTGAACCGAGGCCTGTAGCCATTCAGACTTACCTGAGTGTTAAGATCCTGGAAGATTTCCTCCTCCACAAAGTCATCTTCTTCCGGGCATCTTCACACCTTGGCAGTGACCTGAAGTGACTGTGACCTCAAGTCACGCTTGGATCACTGTTAATTACCTGAACAGAAGAGGTCACTCGAGACCTAGAAATGGCAGTTTTAATAATGCACCAATGTGTTTTTCAAACTGAGCTTCCTAGCACTGCTTTCAACTGATATTCACTTTGAGAGCTGTATCTAAAAATGTTAAGATCAAATTGAGGCATTTCATAGGTATAGTCAGATAAACACACACATGCACTTGCACTTAGTGTAGACTTGCTGGATTGAAAATGCGTGCAAGTTGAAAAATGTCCTATGTGATCCAGAAAGAGACTAGCTCATGTTCCTACCAGAACAGTGGGAAATGAACTACGTCCCAGCCAGGGGTTGGCAAGCTAGCACCCAGCACCGAACCCAGCCCTGCACTTGCTTTCTTGAGCAGATCTCTGGTGGAGTGCACCTGCTCATATGCAGGGCAGCAGAGTCTATGCTTCGATGGAGGATGTGTGGCCCCCAGTACCAACAACTGTCTGATCCTCAACAGAAAATCTGTCAACCCCTGGCCTAAGCAGATGCACATTAGTCTTGGCACTGGCCCTGAGCAGAGTCTGGCCTTAGGAAAATGTGTTCCAGAATTTATGTGAACTCCAGTATTTTAGTAATTAGGAGCTTCTTATCTTCTTGAATGCCAGAAAAGAGAGACAGAAAACAGTGAAAACTTTTAGAAGAGAAATCATTTTTGATTCACAAGAAAAGCCTCAGGGAGAAAGGGTGTATATTTGTAAAAACATGTAAATGTACTATTTATCAATTGTACTCATTTATTGCAAGATGCTAATAAATTCAATATGGCATCATAAATTTATGTGAAAAACTCAAACACACATTGAGTCAGGTTGCAGAAAGCATCTGTCAATGCTTCATTTTCCAGGCCCAAGGAAGCTAAGGACTATGCCCCCGTCTTCTGTCCACCTGGAGAATGGCTGCCCTGAAAGCTGTGGTGGACAGTGAATAGGCAGGAGGACAGGCAGAGCAGGGGCTCTGATCACATGTGGATGAGTTTGGACTTCTAAGCTTATTACCAAAGAAATGCATCATTAAATGCTAAAAAGCAACTGCTGTTGTCCGAGTGAAGAAAGGAGCTTTAGGCAAGAAAAGTGATGCGGTTGACCAAGTCACAGAGGTGGGGGAGTCACCAAACCTGGCTCTAACCCCATATCCCCACACTTTCCTATTGTCTGCTGCCTCAAACGGTTGATGGAAACTGTGAGGTCTTGTTCCAGGTCACCCCGTGTCTAACCACGGTGGGGGTGAGGGCCACAGACAGTGATCTCATTTGTCACCCCCAATCACATTGAGTTAGTTGATGGATCGTTCTGGAAGGAGCTGGTATCTCTACAGCACTGCGTGTTCCCATGACTGAACGTCGTGGAGATCTTTATTTAATCAAATCCTCCTTGAGGTTTTGTTAATGGAATTTTCAAGTTTTGTAAGTTCTCTCTTGATTCTTTGGGAACGTATACAGATGAGCTTGTCATTTTCAGTGGCGTGTTTTGGGGGATGTTTCTGTTCCATTAGAATTGCTATCCTTTTTCTGATTCCATTTTTCAGGCATTTAGTAACCGTATTAAACTGAAGTGATGTTAAATATTCTTATTTAATGCTAAAGGAAATGGTTTGTATTTCTTCATTAAATATAATGCTGGCTTCAAAGAAAAGGATCTCTTTTGGTGGGCTTTAATTGGGTCAAGGGAGGTTTGTTGTTTTCCCCCTGGCTGAGTGCAGAGAGACACAGAGAACTTGAACTTACGTCGGCATGCTCTCAGCACCTTGCCCAGTGGCCTGGCAGCTGTCTCCTGAGGTCATTTCACTCGATGATCTACTGCTCTGGTCTGGAGATGGATTCAGTGCGGCCCCCAGGGTTCATGTGCAGAAGCGTAACCCCCATGTCAACGTGGTACAAGGGTGGAAACTTAACCTGACACTAGTGTTTAGGGGTGGGGACTCTGGGAGGTGATGAGGATTAGATAAGGTCATCAGGGTGCCGTGCCCATCTTTGAATCCAAGTAACATCACAGAAAGAAGGCAAGAGACCAGAGGTGGCATGCACTCTCCTGTCTTTCTCTGTGTGACGCCCACACTGCCTCAGGACTTTGCCAGCAAGAAGGCCATCATGAGATGGGGGCTTTCGACCTTGAACCTGAGCCGTGAGCCTCAGTCACCCTCTGTTCTTTCTAATTCCAAGCATTAGATAATTTTTGTAGTGGAAAAGATGGACGAGACAACTGCATAGATTTTCCGCGTTGAGCTGTTGTTACGTCCTTGGGCTAAGCCCTTTTGGTCCTCTTTGTAATGTACACTTGATTCACTTAGCTAATATTTATTAAGGGCTTTCACATCTATATTTCTATGTGAAATCGGCTTGTGATTTTCATTTCTTACACTGTTCTTATCCTGTTGGGTATCAAGGTTATATCAGTCTTATTAAATAACTTAGGCTGTGTTTGTTATTTGAAACTTGTGTAAAATAAGGATTATCTGTTAAATCTTATTATAATTGGAAAAAGTCCAATGAAAAGCAGTTTAAAAAGTAAAATTATATTTGGTATCACCCTGTAGCATAGAATTATTGTCAGTAAAGGAGTGAAGCAGTAATATTAACAGGGATTCAGTCACGAGGCATCAGATAGGGTCATGGTATATGAAAGAAATACACGTGTATGTGTGCATGTCAGGATGGTGAGGTGTATGTGTGCACAGTCAGTAAATGGATGGCTGATTTCACACAAGGGAAGCAATTTTAATACTGTTATGATTCCTGCCCAAATTCTAAAGGAAGAAGGAAATGGGAAGAGCAGGGGTCTGAAACGAGAGGGTAGAGCAGGTGTCTGACGGTACGGTGTCTCCAGCCTTCCTCCTCTAAATCACAGCTTTTAACTCCAGCAGCATGTGGGCATCATTTGGAGAGGTCTTACAGACCACTGCGGAAAATGCCGGGGGGTGGAGAACAGGTGTCTGTGGATTTGCAAATGTCGCTAGCGCAACACGGTTACACGTAACAGTGGGGCTCCCGTGACATAGTCACATGTGCAGGGAGCAGAGTCTGCTCTTCTGGTCCCCAGTGCTTCCTCTTTCCATCCTCTCTTGCCTCCTTCTGTTCCTCTTCCTTTACTCTACTGGTCTTCCTTCTATTCATCTGGGGATTAATATCCAGAATACATAAAGAGCTAAAAAACATAAGCAAGAAAACCCAAACCACAACCAAAAAAAAAAAAAACGACAAAAGAACTAAACATACCTATCTGAAAAGAATAAACACAGATGGCCGATAAACATATGGGGGAAAGTTCAACATCTCTCGCAATCAGGGAAATGCAAATCAAAACTACCTCAAGATTTCATCTCATACCATTTAGAAGGGCACTTATCAAGAACACAAATAATAATGTATGCTGGCAAGGGTGTAGGGGTAAAGGTACACTTCTGTTTTGATGGTGGGACTGCAAATCAGTACAGCCACATTGAAAAGAAGTACAGAGATTCCTCGAAGGACTATCCCACTCCTAAAATCAGCTTGCTACAGTGATACAGCCACATCAGTGTTTACAGCAGCACTATTCACAATGCACAAGTTATGGAACCAGCCCAGGTACCCAACAACAGAAGGATGTGTAAAGAAAAACATGGTCCATACACACAATGGAATATTACTCAGCCATACAAAGAATGAAATTGTCACATTTGCAGGAAAATGGATAGAAGTAGAAAACAGCACGCTAAGCCAGAGTCAGAAAGTCAAGTGTCAGATGTTTTCTGTCATACACAGAAGTCAGGGCAAAATAAAGGGGAAAGGTGGATAAGATCCCATGAAAACAGGAGGGAGATCAGTGGAGTAGAGAGGGGGTTGAAGGCAGGGAAGAGGGATGGGAAGAGGGCAGAAGTGCAGAATGGAACTGGCCTGGTATGCTATGTGGATTTATAAAGATGCCACAGTGGATTCCACCTTTATTCACATTTATTAGGCATCTGTGTTTTTATGAAGATGCCCCAGTAGTCCTTGGGCAGGGGAGGGTTGAAAACCACTTCTCCAGATCTAATGAGAGGACTTGGGAGTAGGCTCATTGGTTTCAAGAGGGAAAAGCTCAAAGGAATGACCTGCTCCCAACACTGTGGTGGCCTTTCAGAAGACTGTCAGTCACGTGTCTTCCATGTCATTCTCTACTGTTTTTCAGTAACCTCACTCTAAGTTGGTCCCCGGCTAAACAGGCCAGCCTACCTTCCAGACACGGCCGCCCGACCACTGTGAGCCATGTGGCCTTGAAGCTGCACTTGGCACAGCTGTCATGAGTGGGTTGTCCCTCATGCTCACTCGCTCTGCCCTGCACTCACCACTGGGCATCACGGCATGCGGTCCTCTTCCGTCAGCCAGTCCTTCTGCGGCTGCTGTCATGAGGCCATCTCCACACTGGCACATTGCGGCTCCTTCTGCACCGAGCAGGCATAATGGGTGAGTAATGTCTGCCCATTGCAGAGCTGAGGATTAAGATCCAAAACTCAGTGGTGCCTTCTCTTTGTCATACGGCATGATGTGGTATGAATGCTTGTGAGTAAAGGACCTCCTGTGTCGTGAAATGATATTTGGAAAGCTACGAGGACGTTAAACAACCAGTTATCTTAGTTCTCCAGGAAAAAAAAGATGTCAGGTAGCTTGACCTTTGCCAACTTAGTACTCCTCCCTCCATGAACTGGATCCGTATCCCGTGCTTCAGCGTGGTACTGGGGGGAAGTCTGTGATACGCTTGGGATAAAAGCAATCATCACACCTTAAGGAATTTTTCAACGAATTTTGACTTTGGAAAGGGCATATCCAAATATGTCATTGCTCAAGCTTATTTTCAACAACTCTTCCTTTTGGCATCATCTGATCCCTCTAGACTTCATTTTTAGTGCTGTCAGACTGTTGGTGCAGTATAGATGCAGTTGTCCCTAACTCCTTCCCTGCGAGTAGTCACTTGAACAAAACAAAGAAGATTCAGAAAAATATGGTCCCTAAAAAGATGTTAATATAAGCCAGGATCAAATCACTGAGATATATAGAGGAAAGTAAAATTGTTTTCACTAAAAGATTACATTATATCAGAGCTCATAAATCTCACTTGATATTGCCATATTAATACAAAATTTATAACCTCTACCTGCTCTCTTCTAACTTTCAATTCTTAAGCTTTTCAAGCAATACAAAGTCCCTCTGCTACTCAAATGGACAGTACTTCTCCATCAAATATATATTGTTATAGCAAAATGCCAGCATCTCCTGTTTCCCTGTTATGTCTCCACGGCTCCCCTCTGGCCTCGCCTCCTTTTCTGGCCTCCTGTATCTGGCCTCTGATGCCTGCTCAGTGTCCACTCTGAGTCCTCCTGTGAACTGCCTTTGACCAAGAACCAAAGCTCTCCTTTCTCCAATTTTTTAAGCAGATGTTTCTAATTGATTCCAGATCTACTCCTTATTTTTAGGACAGAGAAAGAAAGAATCAACTTTATTTATTTGCTCATCTGGCCTTTGTTTCTCCAACACTTAGTTGTTTATGTGGTGCTGGGGTTCGAACCCAGGTCCTTGTGCATGCCAAACAAGTGCTCCAACCGCTGAGTCACACTCCAGGCCATTCCATACCATTGCAAAGGCATTTTGTCACATGCTGACAAGCATGCTGTGGTTTTCAGTGTGCGTTTAATATTTCCACAAAAATCTAAATTGCTTTGGGGTAAGAATCCATGTTAGTTTTGTATGCACTATGGTATCTACCAGGTTGTCAGTTGTGCAAATTGTTACTAAATATACCTTGAATTGAGCATTTGCGGATCTTCTGCCTTGATACCCCAACACTCTGCTTTCTACTCTCAAGGACCTTCATGCCCGTTCCTTTATGATTGTGTTTGCTTCCTCTCTTCAGACGTTTATTGACTATTTCCTAAATTCCCACTGTAGTTAGCATCTCTCTCATAGTAAGATTGAAAGCATATCACCTGTGCATGTGATTGTACAGGTATGATTCTTGAGAAGCTTCCGAAGTGTAATATGGTCATAGTCTTGGTCCATTTGGAGCTGCTACTGCAGAATACTGCAGACTGGACAAATTGGAATGAGCAGAAACTTATCTGGCTCACAATTTGGAGTCCAAGACTGAGTGGCCACAGCTGGTGATGGCTTCTTACTGCATCATGACATGGTCACAGGCATAGTTGGTGGGGGGTAGACTTTTCCTTTTATTTATTTAATCAAATATTCTATTTTTTAAAGAGACAGAGATTTTACCAGTTCTCAATGTCCGGTTTCTGTAAGGGCTCAACCGGGTGGTAGCCTTACTTCCTCTAGCTCAGCCAGGGCAAAGGAGGGTGAATGTCACATCTTCTGAGTGTGATTGTCACATCTTCTGAGTCTGAGTCTGCTCACTCCATGGCTGCACTGGGCTGGGGGTTTACTGTGGAACAGTGGCTGATGGTAACTGAAATTTTTAGAAAAGATTTTCCATCCCCGGTTGGTTGAGTGCAAGGGCGCGGAGCCCATGGATTTGAGAGCTGACATCTCTGAGGTGAATCTGGACTGTTCTAAGCATATCAGGCTCAGAGGGGTGCAGCATCTCGGACTTGTCTTTCGTTCTGTCTCTTTGCATTCTTTCCTAAATTATGACTGGATAAGAACACGAAATGCGGATTGAAGTTTGGTCAATGTTGAAGATGAAATATACAAGTGAGGAGATGAGTTTATTGGTTATGAAAGCGGAGAGAAACTTCATGACGAGAGAAGAAAGCAAAGAAGGAAAGGGTCCCTTGGGTCAAGCAGAGCCAGCTGTGGCCTTGCCATCAGAGGAGGGTGGAGGTGGGCTTACCTCCAGGTAGGCAAGTGGGCTTCGGGAAACACAGAAGACTCAAAGTGAAGACCCAGATTTACTTCTATTAGTTGAGTACACACACAAGAAAGGAAAAAGATAGAAGTAATACCTATTAAACCAAAAAAGCATGGGAAAACTTGAAATGCTGAGATGAATGACAAAACTCAAACGTGCTTGAACCATGACATTTGATGGACTGGGGCCTGGGCCACTCGCAGGGTGTGCCACTCATGTGGGGTTTGGGCTTGGGCATTATGGAGACCCAGAGAAACAGCTAGCAAACAATGCCATGACAAGTAAAAGGAGGAGGAAGAGGTGGAGCAACCGAGGACAAACCAGGCAGCGTGAAGTCTGGAGCCTCATCTCTAGAGGCTGGCCTTGAGGACCGGGAGTCAGGGAGAGTCATCTTCCCTTGGGATCTTGGCCTCAGTTCCATCAGAAACCAGCTCCTGCCTGTTAAAAATACCCACAGCCACTTAGGGCATTGGTGCCCTGCCCAGCCACTCCAGCGAGGGTGCCCAATGCCAAAAAGCAGTGCTAAAATGTCCCAGTGAATTTCCAGTCCCCACATGCCTCCCCAACATCTTCAGCCTAGCGCACAGATAACCTATCACGTTCCTCTATGGTCTAGAAGATCCAGAAACACTAAAACCATTAAAAGAGAGACTTACTTATGAATAATTTATTGTAGTACTTTTGCTTTGAAAACCTCTTGGCTTCTATTAGCATAATAAGGGGCTGGTTCAGAATCCCCAGGGAGGTGCTACTGGAATTTTTTCTCACACTTTGCATGTAAGACATATCCATTTGGGAAAAACTGAGACATGTTTCTAAAAGACATACGTAGATGGAGTTGATTCTTAACAAACTAAATCAGATGAGGTAAGAAGAAAATATTTGACTGGGCTATATATCACCCAGGTTAAACTGCTGAAATTCGAAAAGCAGAAAGGTGTTAGAATGACGTATTTTGATTTCTCCGTGAGGATAAGATAATGCATTATGTGATGATATATAAAGGCACAGAAAGCCTTTTTGATGCTGTGTCAATTTATCCAGATATTTGTGGCATCAAGTCATATAAATTATTGAAAGTATAGAATTAAACTTTCAATAAGAGCTAATCCTACATGAAGAGTGAAGAATTACCTCAGAACATGAATTTAATGCAGAGCAATGACCCAAAGAGAAAATACAATTATAAAGAGAGAAAAGGAAGAATAAGGAAAAATAGGCAGCAATATCTCCATCTTTACAAACGCTACCGTACTGGGGGATGATAGCACCTCAGACCCAAGGAGATAAAGACTGTTAGCCTGGGCGACCTCAGCTGATAAACCCAGTCATTTCTGTAGTAGAATCTTCCCTGCAGCTACCCCAGTGAGGCCCCAAGCTCTGGATTCCCAGACCACTGCACTCTCTAGCCAAATGCAGCTTTCCTGCCTCGGCAGTTTCTATCCTGGGTCCCAGCTCTTGCGTAGGATATAAACTCCAAGAAGAGACAGATTTGTTCCCAGTTGCAGGCCCAGGGTTTGTGACATCACCTGCCATGTGTGAGGCATTCTGCAAATACTCCTGGAGTCACTCAGTAATTAATTTGAAAATTTTCAGTTCTTCTAAGCCATGTACTCCCTGATTCCATTTTTAAGATCCTTATTTTTCCCTACAAAGGAAATAAGAAAAGGAAAAGGACAAATAAGAGAAGAAAAAAGGACAAAGACTAAAGATCTTAAAAGGTCGCGGGGTGCCATGGCGCACACCTGACATCCCAGTGACTCTGGACACTGAGGCAAGAGGATCACACATTTAAAGCCAGCATCAGCAAAAGGCCCTAAGCAACATAATAAGACCCTGTCTCAAGAGAAAAATAAGAAACAGGCTGGGGAGGTTGCTCAGTGGTTAGCACCTCTGAATTCAATCCCTGGTACAACAACAACAACAACAACTGAAAAGGTGCCCATCAAATACTCAGAGGTCGAGTGTCTGCTATTTCCCTCAGAATGACCTAATGCTACCCAAGGTTTATGATCCCTTTAATCATACATGGAAATATTCACCCTTCCGCCTCTTGAAGTGGACTATTGAGGAGGTGGGGAGGAGGGGTGCGTAGAGCTCCTCCGCCCAGGGGAAGGCAGGCCACATTCCATTTCCTGGAGGCTCTGCTGAGAGACAGTCTGCAGGTTTTACACTCCCATGCACGTTCCTTGGCCCCATGCACCTGGTGATCTTAGTGACTCTGGAGTTCCTCTCTGAGAGCTTAATGATGGAGCCAAAGTAACTGTTCAAATGACCTGGAGACCCCAGCACCACTACGCAGAATCCTCTCAGGAGTCGGAGGGAACGCTCATTGCTGCTGACTGTAAGCGCTTTTTGGGTGCTAAGAGGTGAGCAAACCAAAACACAACAGAAACCAGGTTTTCCTCCTCTGGAAGGGTGCCAATTGTTGAATCAACATGGGGCAATTGCAGTGAGGACTTTCTTTTTCTAAATGATGGATTGGTAAAGCAGAACCAAAATCTGTAGACATGAGCACCCCACCCACCTCTCCAGAACTGGTTTTTAACTCACACCCCACTTTGTGAGAAAGCAGTAGCATAGTATGGGCATATGTTAACAGCGATCTTAGGGTTAGCTGTGATGCACTGCTCCCTAGATGAGCAGTGGGCTAGAGTGCCCCCTGCCGGCTTCTGAGCACATGCTCAATAAACCTGTATTGAATCCTTTATTGTATGAATGAACAAACGAGCGACCCTGTTGACAAAAGAGAGGGTGTGGGAGAAATTCTAAGATACTCTATGTAGAGCACTTGGCCTAATACCCGGCAGGCAATGAATGCAGCGTAGCTGCCGTTATCCTAAGAACCTAAGGATGAGCTCCCTAGGATTCACCTGACCGGACCCGAGGCTACGACTAGGAAAGGCCAACATTGCAGGAGCTCATTTCCTACTGTATCCTGTGTTGTATATCCTATCATAATTACATGATTATAAAGCTTTCATTCACATAGAGTAGATATTAAGGAACTCAATGTGTAGAATGACAATCTGGGAGCATATTTTGTTTCTTATTGCTTGCGGAAGTTTAGGTCATGCTCAGTAAGATGCAAAAAAATCTTTAAAATCCACTCTTCACCCGTTTCTCCTCAAGGTTTCTGTTTCTTTCCTTCCAATTGATGTTGATAATCTGTGTGTGTGTGTGTGTGTGTGTGCGCGCGCGCGCGCGCGCGCACTAGGGTTTAAAGCCAGGGTCACCCTTCCACTGAGCCACATCCCCAGCAATTTATTTTTATTTTTATTCAGGGTCTTGCTGAGTCCCTTAGAGCTTGCTAAGTTGCTGAGGCTGGCTTTGACTTGCAGTCCTCCTGCCTCAGCCTCCTGATTCATTGGGGTTACAGGTGTGTGTCAGCACACCCAAACTGATACTGATCGTCTAAAATGAAGCCTATACACTATCCACAGACCCTAAGGAAGGCCTCTGAACATTGGGTTGACAGGTCCTACCAGAACCATTGGCAGATGGGGTAGGCAGAGGGTTGGGGGCACTAGAGGCCTCCTGTGTCATATGTCAGAGTCTGCATTGGGTCTGTTTAGGAGTGCCCCATTGTCCTGAAAGAGCTTAGAGATGGGCAACACAGAGTGCATTTACTGAGATGTGTCTTTCTTTAATGTCACTATGGAAGCTGAGTTCTGCCTTGGCTACTGGAGTCTTAGTTTTCCTGTCGCTGTTAGTGAATTTAACTTTCCTGTCCATGCAAAATTGGGGTGACTTCTGGCTTTGTCCTCTTTGTGATTCCTTACTCTTCACCCCAGAACTTGGAAGCTCGTGGCCCAGCAGAACACTTCCTGCTCCGATACTGGTCACAGAGTGAGTCGCGTGGCCTGTTGGGCTTCTTGCTGACTTTTTCATTACCAAGGCCTCGGAGGCGGTCCTGTGGACGTCTCAGAGTTAGAGTTAGTGCTTCCCAAACAGTTTTACCGCACGTCACACAAAGCAATTGCTGTTTGCAGGGTGTGCTGGGGAAATCAGCTGCTTTTGTGCCGCACCAGCCCAGGGGGCTATGGGCTTTGGCAGCCCTGCCTGTGTGCCACAGCCCCCAGGTCCTGCGGAATTGGTTTCTTGGACCCCTGCTGGAGCAGCTCAGCCATGATCCCATTTTAGATGCTTACAAGCTTATTGATTTTCAGTCAGAGAGCAGTGGGTTATATTTTGACTCAATTATTAGACTTGTGATCTGGGCCAAGTTTTCTTTATTCTAAGCCTCAGTTTCCTCTCGCGCACTCACGTACGTGAGAGCCACCCGTAGGTTTATACCCAACCAAAATGTTTGCCATCAGCTCTCTGCCAAAGTTAGTTCTTATTTTTATCATTCACCACCATGTTGTTAGTCATCATTATTTGTAATATTAGTCACAATAATAATTATAGACTTGGTATACACCTGTAATCCCAATCACTTGGGAGGCTGAAGCAAGAGGATCACAAGTTCAAAATCAGCCTCAGCAACTTAGCGAGGCTCTAAGCAACTTAGTGAGACCCTGTCTCAGAATAAGAAGCTAAAAATGGATAGGGATGTGGCTCAGTGGTAAAGTACCCTTGTGTTCAATCCCTGGTACCAAAATGATAGTAATAATATAATAATAATTATTATTATTGTAAAATTATTATTAAAATGAATATACCTAAAAATCACTCATAATAAAATTTATGGTAATAGTAATAATGACTGTCATAGGTGTGCTAATAACTCAGGTGCCCGGGGAGCATGCGCCCTGTCCAAGCGAGCAGGCCTGGTGCCTGGTGGTTCTGCCTCTGAGTGGCTCTGTCCTACCAGGCGTGCCTCCTCCACTCGCTCCTGTGCTTCTTCAGCTTCTCACTCTGACAGCAGGAATCGGAGCCAGGTTAAGCAACTTAACCTCATTGTCCTGCACTGTTCGATGACCACCTGTGGCTGTATAAATTTTACTGGAATTAATTGTAATTCAGTACTGAGCTGGGCTTCCGTGGCTGTGTGGGTCATTACCTGTGCTGCGGACAGCAGAGGAGGGCCCTGCTGAGCTGTTGTTCAGTCGTGGAGCCACAGAGGCTGGGTGCCAGCTCCTAAGCAGCTGGCTCACTGATTTCCCCAGGGCTGAGTACCCTGTCCCTATCCTGCACACCTTCATTTTTGCTTTAGCTGCTGTTAGAATTTCTTTCAACCAGGTGGCAGAAGGAAGGCTGCTGCCACCATCATCAGCAAGGGATTCTTTTTTTTTTTTTTTTAATTTTTATTGAGGAGTTGAGTTGTTGTACAATCATAAATGAGTATAAAGTAACAATATGATATGCATTTGAGTCTAAATCATAGTTACCCCCACATCACCCACACCCTGGTCTCTATATTATACCTGCATAGGCGATAAATACGTTTCTACATATATATATCTACATGTATATATTCTGGAAAATTTATGTTCACATATATAGTTAAATAAATTAAATCACATTAAATTCAGAATTAAATGACTGAGTTAGTATTATTGGACTTTTCAGGGGATGAAGAGTATGCTACATTGTTGATTGTCTCCCGAGATCCCTCCCTATCCTTGCTCCCTCACCCACCCAGCCCCACCTCTCATTTCCCACCTCCCCCTCCTACCTCCCCCTCCTACACGTCTAGGGATGCATTTGAAAGATCCTTTTCTCCTTAAAATTTTTATATTCCTTTTGTTGGTTTTGCTCTGTGCTTATTAGAGGTGATGGAGCAAGCAGCGCAGGCCCTGCGCTCCACGTTCCTGCTGCCTGGCTGAGATCCTTGCTCATTATCTCCCCTGCCTCAGGCCATTCCTCTGCACCCTGCACAGGAACCCTTTACAGCATACTCACCCAGAGGGGGCACCTGCGCTCAGAACCTCCCGCCAGGGTCCCATCTCCCCATCTCTGTGGTTCCTAAGCAGGGCTCCCTGGCTAGGAGAGGGATTGGCCCTAGATCTGGGCTGAGTTTGACGGAGGCAGGGACATGAGCACAGCTGTCTTTTAGAATAATTCAGACATCCCAGATGGAAGATGGATTCCAGCAAGGTGAGATAAGAGGGAGAATATTCTTTTCAGTTGTCCAAGTGACAATAAAAATAAGGAAGGGCGTGAGAGGTACCAGTGACTAAACACAGCTACTGAGAACTGATGTGCTGGCTCGATCAGATGAGATGGAGGAGGCAGCTGCTGGGTCCTGTGATTCTGAGACTGGTAGCTGGGCCATTGGTTTGAAGGGAGTAGAGCTGGATTTAGGGGTTCAATGTAGAGTTTGGTTGGGCCCTATGTGGGAGGCTTAAATTATTCAATCCTCTTAAATACTTCTGAGTTTAAATTATTAAGCCTTATTAACCTTCTCTTTATATTCCCTTATCTGGGCAAAGCCAATTTAAATATAGTAGCAACCTGACCCTCAGACTTCTTTTCTCTAAGGCTTCCCAGTCATCCACAGGACTTCTCAGCAGATTGAAGATGAAAGTGAATTTCACTAAAGGAAATAGCTGACAAGACACTGAACCCACTTTGGCAGAAAACTTAACATTCAGCCTCATTCCCCAGAAACTGTCAAATAAGAATGTGCATCATCAGGAAGAGTAAAGAGGAGGAGGAGGAGTCCTCAGTGGGCCAGATTCAAGGGGAGAAATTGAGAGGCAGAGAAATCAACACGGCTGGCTCTCTTGACTGTGGCTCTGATTTTTAGTTTGAATCAACCAGGAAACAATTTTCTGTGCTTTATTTTCCTATATTTGAAATGAGAATTTTGGCTTAGAGATGTTCCAAAAGCCAGTTAATAAATATAGCATAAGTACAAGCATGGCGTGCTATTTCCATCTTATGGTAAGGAATGAGAGAAAGAAACCCAGTTCATGTTAAAATTATTCACCCTCCAATTACAACAGGAGCAGTGTGGGGCAGATGGGGGTCAGTGGATGGAAAATCATAGAGGCTAGGGTGATCCTTTGCTAACCCTACCCAATAGGACCCTTGCTAAGGTAGACTGGTAGATGTCACCTGGGGCAGGTATCTAGGGTAAGCCAAGGTCAGGGTGGGCCAAGGTCAGGGTGAGCCAAGGTCAGGATAGGACACTCCTACTAAGCCAGCTGCACAGGATTCCTGCTGAAATTGTGCCCTGCCAGGGAGTAGGAGCAAGTCCGCCTGTCCAGGCCCAGCTGGGAGGAAAGACCAAGGGAGCTGGTCAGAGAGATGCCATCATTGGGAGCCATGGGTGTGCGCGGTCCCTCTTCCTCTCTCAGCCCTGTTGCTGTGGCCTGTAGCCAAGTTTCTTGGCCTTGTCATGTAAAGAGGCAGGGCATTGCCCCTGTGCTGCCGGTGATCTTCCAGAGGGGCTTCACAGCTGGTGAGAGCAGGCTGCTCCCTGATAATCCAGGAGGTGAGCTGTAGTTGTTGGCACCCTGTTGTGATAGTGTGCTAATGTGCAGGTCCCCAAAAACACCCCACTCGTCAACTGAGATGCTCCAGATGCCCGCTGTAGAGCTGGTCGCTCCTTCCCAGTTACACCTTCTGCACTTGCAATAGAGGAAGAGGTGGCAGGCACAGGCAGAGGTGTCTGGGCATTGGTGGGCCGAGCCCTTCATTGTTCCAGGGCAGAGAAGGAGAGAGCCATCTACACTGCAGCTCCTGGCCTCTGAAGGCTGTGCCTGCAGATGATCGAAGGTTTCTTTTGTCGGAATGTCATCAGACAACCTGATAAAAACAAAATTGAATCTGTCAGGTTTTGATGCCAGAGTTTGAAATATTGCTAAAGCTCCCTAAAACTGTCACTGCTAATAAGATTTTATAATAGAATATGCTGTGTGTATTTGCACACCAGTCTGAGCCTTCTGCTTTCTTTTCTGTGTTCTTCTGGAAATGTGGCCAGTGGATGATTGGCTGGGCCCATCCTCCATCTCTCCTTGGTATCCAGGCTGCCTCCACTAAATCCAAGGTTTTAAAGCATTCAAGTGAAGTTTTGAAATCAGAGGACATTCCCAATTCAAGAAATACAGAAACAGGGATATCCAAGAACTATGTAGACAGAGGGGTGGGCCTCCCTGAGGTTTGAGAAGTGGAGTAGAGTTCCAGGGATTCTGGACTCAGTGGGACCATCTGCTGTCTCTGGGAATGGACCAAAGCTTTCAGGTGCGTTAGTCAGCTTTTCATCACTGTGATAAAATGCCTGAAGACAAACAGCTTAAGGAGGAAAAGTCATTGTGGCTCAGGGTTCAGAGGGTTCATTCGTGGACAGCTGGCTCCGCTGTCTCTGGACCTGAGCTGAGACAGAACTTGACTGCAGAAGGGCACTACAGACTGACGCTGCTCAGTTCACGGTGGCTGGGAAGCAAAGAGAGAAGGTGAGGGCCTGGGGACAAGAGCCCCCAATGGGTGGCCTCAACCCACCCACTCCTCTCAACAAGGTCGCCCTCCTCCAGTCTCCCAGTAATGCCATCCAGTTATCATTGCATCAGGGGATCAGTCCGTGGCTGAGGTCAGAGCCCTCATGATCCAGTCACTACCCCCAAGCCATTCCCTAGATACCGCTGCCCTGTGGACAAGTCTTCTATGCGCCAGCCTTGGGGGCCCCTTCACGTTCAAACTGTGGCGTCTGCCATTGGACGACACAGCTCTCGCCTCCGTCATCCTGGTTTAGCAGGGCTCCCCGCCATCTCCGCTGCTTTCATGGCCTCCCTCTCACTGCTTTGCTCTTGAACCCAGGCCTGCTCCTTCCTCAACCCCTCTGCCTCCTTCTGTCAGACCAGGCACATGAGCCTGCAGAGTTTCTAAGAGAGCTGTGTTCTGCCAGGGCTTGGGGCCCGCAAGGCTCTGGTTCTTGCAGCCTCTGCCCCTCTGACTTGGTCCTAGAAGTGATCGGGCTGCCCCAACATGGGTGTGGCTCAGGGTGAAAGGCAATGCAGTGCCTGTGTGGGGACCGTGGCTCCTTAGCAATACAAGGGCTACATGTGCACCCCACAGCATGACTTCAGGGCCCATGTCAGGAGTGGCTTTCACAGCCAGCCTGCTGGCCTGGGAAGTGGGAGCTGTCAGGGTGAGGTAGCCCATCCTGTGGCCACATGTCTGAGGCCTGGCTGCCTCCCACTGAGGCCGTGTGCTTCTTTCCTGCCGCCCATGCTAAGCCCAAAGCAACCTTGCCAGGTGGAAGGGACAATAACCCATTTTACAGACTTGGAAACTTTGGCTCCGGGGACTGCAATGACCAAGGCACATGGCTTCACTTCAAGTAAGGAAGGTGACTGCTAATACAGGGCTGGGGCCTCCTGGGAAACTGAGGCAGCGCAGAGTCCCCTCTTCAATCCCTGATTCTTGTGATCAAGTCAGAAACGTTTCAGGGATGGTGCTCAGAGGAACAGGCATGAGTTTATTAAGAAGGATGGAAAAGAAAATGGAGAGAGTGGGTCCCCTCCCAGAAGAGAGGGACAGTATGCCTCTCCTGCCTCCAGTCCTATAGGGGGTCCCAGGGAAGTTTCCAGAGACTCCCACCCATGTCTGCCTTTTGACTGACAGCAGGATGACATCAGACTTTCAAGTCCCCACTGCCATTACCACTCTAGGTCACTTTGGCCCATGCTGACTGGTTCTAATTGGAACCTGTTCTTACAGATTTTAAGGTGAAGGGGAATCAGCCTAACCTCCCTGAGATCTGATCTGTGTAGGGGTCGCGTAAGTCCCCCCTTGAGGGGAGTTGGGTTCCTCTTACTGACATTTCTGGCCTGTGTTCTCCTGCTGGTAACAGGTAGTTTGCTGAGGAGTGTGATGCCTGTCCGCTTAGGCCAGGCGAGGGCAGGGCAGTTGCTTCTCGGAAGAGAAAGCTTGTGAGGTCAGCGCAGCGGGCCTGCAGTACAGAACTCTTCCCGCAACCTCGTGTCCCCTGTCAGCTGGCATCACATCGTTTCAGGCACCCTGCCTCCCACAAGTGGGGTGCCCCCGCCCTGTTTGTGGTAAAGCTGCGTGTTCACAGCAGCACTGGTCTCAGAAGAATCTGTCGTGATTTTGGACAGGTTCCCTGGTGCGGACTGTGGTAAGACTCGAGCCGCAGCATGTTGTGAGGTCTAAACGGGTCAGAGCATGGAAAGCCATTGACGCGGAGCCTGGCCCAGGGCTCCCCGCCCAGCAGTCCCCCACACCGGCAGCACTGCTGGGGGGCCGTGCGGAGACACACAGGGCAGGGCCCTCCACCACCTGCGTCCTGGGCAAGGGTGCCGCTTTCTGTCCTGCTCCTGGCTGAGGTACTGTTTTTTCACTGCCTGGATCCGTAGTCACAGGAAGTCCTCAGACGCTCACTGCCCAGGTACAGTTATCTTCACTCTTGCTCTGGAAACACAGAAGCTTTCCAAACCACTACCTCCTGAGACTTTCACAAGGTGCAAATTATAACAGCCAATCGGATGCGATCTCCTTCCTCAGATCTAGTCCCCAGTGGACACACTAAAGTCAGCTTGGATTTCCCAAACTGTGATTTATTCTTCTCCAGAATCTGTAGGTGAGAACATGCAGTCCTTGGTCATTCGCTACTCTTCCCTTTCAGCTGATTCATTGATTTGGACTTAGTTTTTGTTTGGTTGGATATTTGTTTTGTTTTGTAGTTAAAAACAAAAAAAAAGCAAATAAGCAAACAGGCATCCAAGAGATAAGTTTACTGAATCCAATCCTGGAGCAGGGCATGCTGAGCTCAGGAGGTCCACGGGACTGAGGACTTAATTACTTGAGCCAAAGTTTGATTTGAATTGCAAATGCCCTGTTGATGCCTGATTACAGCCTCACTTGGGTGGAGTGAATTTGAAGCACAGACCTGCCACACTCGCGGGCGGTAGCCCCACCTAGGGGTAGAACGCGTGGTTTGCGCTCCCTCTGGTTTTTCTCTTCCGTGTTGATTCACTCTAGCCCATGAGGGAGAGGAAGGGAAAATTCCCAATTTCCAGACAAAATTCCCAGTCAGTCTATCTGGAAAGCCAGGATGAAAGGAGAGAGGAACTTGTCCTCAAGGGCTGGAGGCAGCTGTCACAGGACACTTCAATATGGTGTCTCTGAAAATCAGCAGCCAGGCTCCCCTTCATCTGGGACCCAAGTCAGGGAATCCACCTTGCAGTGTGAGCCACAGGCAACAGAGGTGCAAGAGTGGAGTCCCAGCAGGGGCAGTGATGCCCAGTCTTGCAGGGCGGGCCAAATGCACAGCCACACCACCCTGCTTCACAGGCTCTGTGGTGGCTTTAGTTCAGAGCTGTCTGCCTCTCACGGCTCCACTCATTCTGTGCCTCCGCTCAGGAGCAGCCAAGGATCCAGACTGGAGACTGAGTCGCCCTCCCCGGCTCAGGGAGGGCTCCAGATGGCAGCGGCGCTTCCAGGCTGGCAACGCGACAGGAAATTTCAGTGTCCTCCTCTTTTCTGCCTTCCATTTACATGAGCCTGCTCTTGGTTTTATCCCATAGAGAATTCCTGGAGAGATGTGTGATAAATGTAATTGTCTCTGGTGTGCACTTAGAAAATCACAATTTAGAATAATGAGAAGGTTTAAAAAACATCTGTTTATTAAAGGGACCTGGTTCCATCTCCATCCAAGTCCACTGAACTCCTGTTCACGCTTTACTTGGCATTAGGTGGTGAAATTGAAAAGGAATGGCAGGTAGGAGGCCAGGTTTAATCCAGGCCTCTCCAGCTGACAATTTAAACTGAATCGTGTATGGTAATTTCCCCTCATCTGGAACCAGTGATTGAGAGGAGGGCACAGCCAGGTGGGAGCTCCCTGGGAAGAGGTGGAGGACATGTGGCAGAACTCCTAGGGCCATGGGCAAGGACTCTCAGACTGAAAGTACCAGGGCGTGAGACATGACTGCCCCGATTTAGGGCCACAGAGACTGGTTGTAGAGAAGCCACCCTCAGTACTGTGCTCTTGCACCAAGAGGCAACCCAAGAGTCTCTGCAGGGAGGAGACCAAATGAGGTCAGAGCCCCGCCCCTCTTAAACCCAAATCCTGTCATCTGGGTGGCAAACAGGTAGCGAAAACACCACCCCAGTCCTTTGCTGGCAGGCAACCAGACACCCAGGGAAGAACACAGTGGGCGCTTCAGACAGCTGAGAGCACACTGCGTGAGCAGCTCTGAGTCTGCAGATGCCGTGAGCCACACATGGTGCTCTGTGATGGACACTCCCACCAGCAGCCAGAGTGAGCCCGAGCCTCAGACACAGGCCACCCTCAGCTAGGGGATCAAATGTAAAAGGCATAAAAGTGTGCTCTCCCCGCTGATGTCACACAGTGACCCCTTTACAGACCAAGGCAAATGTTAAATGCATGGGGACCCCTCCCCCACTGTCGCAGGCCCTCCCCTCCATCCTTGCATGGAAAGGCCGCCCAGGCAGGCAGTATGGAGACAGCTTTCCCCTGCTGCCAGGGCGTTGGGCCTTCCATCTCTGTCGTATTAGTCTAAGCAGAATAGAGCAGATTGTTTATTTTGGTTTAGCTCCGCTTCAGGCTGTAACATCAGATGTAACTCCCAGAGTGACAAATTCCTATTGCAATGTCACAGATTAAACAAGAGCAGGAAAAGCCAGGGTGAGCACATTTCTCCAGGGGACATGGAGTGGGTTCTCTGGATGTGCATGCCCAGGTGTCCCCGCCCCATGCAGCCCCACCTCCTCTCCTTAGAGTGGGTCCCCCTGCCCACACCAAGTCCCGATAGTCAGACAGAGCTTCCTGTGGGTTAAGTAAGCCAGATCTTTAATTTCTTTGAAAACAGTGATTAAGGATGATTTCTCCTTTTCCTTAGAGCATATTTAACTCCTTTCATATTTCACATTTTACAGAATCTGTTAAGTGTTGTTCAGTATCATGGAACTCCAGTGGGGAAAAAGAATTAGTGCAAGTCCAAGAGACAGACTTTCCGTGGAGTGACCTGGGCACAGAGGGTGTAAATGACATCCAGGGAGTGTGGGCTCAACCTCTGCCGGCGGAGGAGGGCTGCATGGAGAGGGCACACATGCTCACATGTGATTTACCATCACATAGCGACACAGGGTGGGTAGGTCCTGCAGGCCCACAGCAGACCTAGGCCAGGCCATGGTGTGTCAGAAGCCAGCTCAGAAACTCATGGTTCCCAGCATGGTGGCCCTCGCTCCATGGCAACCCCCACTCACTGCAAGCCTGTGGGCCAGGTACAGGTGGCACCTGCTTTCCCCTCTAACTGTCTGCAGACAGGTGCCTCATCCTTGCTGCACAAGAGACTCCCTTCTGCTCAGAGCGTGAAGCCATTTTCAGAACACAGTGTCCCCGTGAAACAGTCTGAAGCTACAGCCAGCTCGTTAGCAGTGAGCGTGTTCTGAGGCAATCCTGCTCCCCAGGTAGAAGGATGATTATGAGGGATCTAATCTAGTTGCAGTTATTCAGACTGAGCATCAGTCTATTGCACTCTCCCAAACAAGTTGTGGATGAGAACTGTTAAATAACAGCCATGCCTAACTTGCGTGAGCTATTTTGTAACTATGCAGAGCAGGCTGCACATGCTGAGTTTTCTCCTGCAGATAAGCTGCGGTCAGATGAAGCCTCAATGCCTCGTCTGCAGGTTTTCCTGTGGGCAAAGCTGGAAGGCCGGGGCAGAGGGTATCATCTGACTGTGCAGATCCACAAGGAGGAAACACGTGGATGAACACTTTGCATCTATACGGTGTCCCTCTCTGTTGTGTAGGGCAGGGTGGAAGCCTCCCTCCACACGTGGGCAGAGGCACCGTTCCAGCTGAGCGCTGCGAGAGGCAGAGACAGGGCCGCTCCCTGCCTGTGCTTGGACCCGGAAGCCCAGCAGCTGCTCTCAAGCCATGCATAGTGCAGCTGTCTGGTGGGGATGGCGTCTATCCACAAAGCGTTTTTTTCTTATCTTTTAGCATTTGATCATTTTCAAAGACCAGGCTAACGTTTTTATAATTAAATGCTTTTCTATAGATTTAGAACCATGGCTTCAAAAATAAATGGTGGGTCACAAACCCCTTTAAGATCCTAGGTTTACTAGGAAGTGTTTCTCAACTAGAGCTCTGTCTAAAGGCCTGATGGGAGACCCCAGGGCCTCTCCCCCAGCTGCCCCACCCACTCTCCTGCTTCTCTGGTCTGAGCAGGCAGGCTCCGCCCACTGTGCCCTCTGGCCTCTGCACACTGTGGCTTGGTTTTCCCTTCAGTGTGTCAGCAGCTAGGGATTCACCTGGTTTCTCTTCTCCCTGGCCACATAGCCAAACTCCTCCCAGTCTACTCACTCCTTCTCCACCTGCCACCCAGAAATCAGTGCTGGGTCTCAGAGGGCTGCAGCTTAGGGAGAGCTCTAGAAACATTAGTACCAGAAAATGTCAAGTTTGGGGCCCGAGAAAGTGCTAGCAGAACCCAGAACAGTAGTGGGTTTCAGCTTTAGACGTGGGAGTGGAAAACTTTCTCCTGCCTTTTCCAGGCTAGGGTGAGCACCTGTATCAGAAGCAGCCTATCTAATCTCAGTAGCCTCCTTCCCTTCTTAAAGGAGTCATTCAGAAGATAGAAGGCGGAAGCCTTAGGAAAGAGCACAGCCCTCAGGGCAGCTGTGGGAGGAGCCAAGGGAGTCACTGGGCTACATGGGGGCTGTGTGGCAGTGGGATCCAGCTGAGGACAGTGCAGTCTCCCGGAGCTGGCAAGATGGTCTCTACCTTCTGGCTTTATGACATGCTTCCTATGCTGCCAGACCAATTAGGGTTCCAGTGTCTGAGCGTGGGCCAGGGCTCCCTTGATTCGTCCCCAGACCCCTCAGCTCAGTGCCTGACTGGTACTCAGGAGACAGCTGTGGTTTAGAATGAACTAGTTCTCAGGTGCCATGCTGAGTGGCCTTGGGTGAGTATGTCCATCTCACCAAGCTGTCCTCCGACCGCCCATCAGTAACGCGGGGCAAAAACAACCCCGCCTCTAGCACGGTGGACCTCAGAGGTGGGTGTGGAGGGGGAGACAGAGGACACCTCTCCCTCATCGCCACCCCCCAGCAAGACGTGGGGCGACATTTGGAGACGATTTTGGTTGTCATGAGTAGGGAGATGCGACCGGCATTGGGAGGGCAGAGGGCAGGGATGCTGCTGCATGTCCTGAGTGCGTGGCCCGGCCCACCGCGGACTACGGGGCCACCGGTCAGCAGTGCTGAAGTATTCCCAGCGCACGCTGCGGGCTCTGAGGACCAGGGCAGCCGAGGAGCCTTACTTACAAGCGAGGCACCCTGCACGACTGACGGCACCCGTTATTCTCATTAGCACTCGTTTCCCGGGCAATGCTGAGTTGAAGGTGCCAGGAAGTGAGGCGGGTAACTCTGTTACACGTACACACAAGCACGGCACAGGGAGCCCACTCCTGAGTGTGATCATAGTGCGCCAATGAAATACTTTAAAATAAAATACTAACTGACAAAAAAAGATGTGTTCGGTGGCTTCCCATAAAGCTATTTTATCTTGAGTTTAAAATACAGGTTGAGATTCCCTAAACAAATACAAAACTCTGCAGGGCTCCAGAATCAGATGGGATGAAGACACGCAAGGGCAGAAGCCCCTGAGCTGCTCCTGGTCACAAGCCTTCAGATGAGGCGTGCCCATGCCCACTGGGAACTTTCTCAAGCCTGCCCTTCTGCCAAAAGGGCTGCTCACTGAAAAGTGCGAGGAGCCAAGAATGGGGCCCAAAGAACTTGAAAAAGGAGATGTGGGCATGCAGGGACCTAGCACTGCCTTGGTGCATCCCACCAGCAATTCATGCATGTGTCCAAGTGGACAGGAAACTTCCAAAAGGCAACAAATCCAAGGCTGCCGTTGGATCTCAGGGGATGGGGGCCATTCTGACAGAGGCTCTGGGGTTCTTCTTGGCATTAGCCAGAGCTGCTGCTGCTACCCAAAGCCTTCTCTGAGGAGACAGGGACCAGGGACAGCTGCAGACCTTGGCTGTGCAGGGGAGGCTGTGGCAAGCCCCCTCCCGCATTCCTGCCCCCTCCTCCCTTCTCTGTTCCTCTCTGCCCCTGCCTTCCCCCTCCCTACCTCCTTCCCTCAGCCTCTGTCGTTTCAGGAGTCTGAACAGGACCAAGCCCACTGACAGTTACCTGCCCGCCATGCTTAAAGCAACGCTTGCATGTTAGATCCCATTCCCACTCGGGTTTGCCGTGCACAAGACTAGAGAGTCAGAGTCCACAAAGAGCGCTCTGCTTCCCTCCCCAGAGCAGCCCTCCGCTCACACCCTGGAGTTCACGGCTGATTATTTTGAAGTGCATTCCCTTCAAACGCACAGCTGATGTTATGAAAATCAGGGAGCCCCATGGAGCCTGGGAGTTTTCTCCTGTTGGTTGACGCTTCAAGGTTGCTACGCAAGCAGAGGCAGGACTGTGCTGTATCTTCCCTTCTGTCGCTGCACGTTGTTTGTGAGCTGGAGACGTAAGCAGGAAGCAGACGGTCACATGCACTTAGAAATGCATCTTCAAGTAGCACCTTCACATCCGGTACACAGCACCTGGTGCCGGGCCAGTTCTTAAGACAAAACTCGTATCTTTATTTCAGAGTGTTTTTTCCTAATGCAGTGAGAGCTGCAGACCCCCCATATATTCCTCTAGTGTTTGACTCCATTACCAGGCGGGCTGAAGGGGCAGCAAGTTCCCTTCTTGGAGTTTGCAGGGTCGTACAACTGCAGAGCAAGCGTTTCCTGATGATCAAAGGAAGGCTGATAAAAGTGGGAGAGCCAGAACCCGGGGATCACACAATGTCTGTTTTTGCTCCTTCGGTCTGTGCTGTGGCCCAGGAACGGGGTCGCAAGGGGACTGTGGCACCTCTGTGTTGGGATTTTCCAGTCTACTTTTCTTTGACTTCTTTGATGTGCTAGATGCCATTAGGAGACTATGGGCAAAGTGAGCAGGGGGCCAAGCTAAGGAATGGGGCTTTATCCTGAAGGAAGCTGAGGTGCTCTTAAGACAGCATTTTGATTTCATGTTTATTACAGTATTATTCACAAGTCAGGATATGGAATCAACCTACTTGTCCATCAACAGATGAATTAACACCAATGTGGTATATACACACAGTGGAATACCATTCAACTTTGAAAAGGGAAATCCTATCACAAGTGGTGATGTGAATAAGCCTGGAGAATATTATACCAAATGAAAGAGACAGGCACAGCAAAACAATGTGCTCTAAAGATTCAAATGCACACAGAGGAAAAGGGTGAACACTAGGTGCTGGGATGGGGGATGGGGAGATGTGGTCAAAGGGTATAAATGTCAGTAAGCTCGATATGTAGTGTACACAGTGGTGACTACGGTTAATAGCAATAAGATGTACGCTTGAAAGTTGCAGAGTAGACTGTAAGAGTTCTCACCGCAGAAATGCACAAGTCCGTGAGGTCCGCACACTCTGATCAGCTTGGCCCAGCCATTCCATACTGCACGTATCACATGTCCCAACATCACGTAGAACATCATAAATAGGAACAATTTTTATTTAACAAGTAATCCGTTCTGAAAAAGGAGAAAGAAGGAGCCTTGGATCGTGTAGAGTCCCAGTGAGGCTCTGGCACAGCAAGGCAAGCGAGAGGAGGGCTGAAGGCCCTGGCTGCAACGGCCTGGGGACAGCACCCATGCTTGGCATTCAGGAAAGCTTCACTGAGCCAAGCCTTGGTTACCTTGCCCAAAAAAAAGGTAAATTCACGTCTAGCCTGCACAGCTACGGCGAGGCGCGGAAGAGCACTCAGTGGTGCGGATGATGTCGCCAGTACGACCAAAGCAGGGCACCAGATAATCTCACATCCCTGACCCAGCCAAGAGCCTCAGAGCCCCTGCCCCCCATGCAGACTGTCACATTCCCACCCTCGGCCTGGCACCGCCAGCATCTGGCCTGTAATGTGAGGGACACGAAGGTTCAGGAATTGGGAGTCTGCAAATCCAGGCCCCAGGGTTCGCATGCTCATGACGTCTCAGTGCGGCTGAGGACTTGGGCTCAGGTCAGAAAGCTTGGCGTCCAGGCCTTGCGTGAGAGTGACTTCCTGGGCCCTGGGCCTACCTGGCAGGTGGCAGTGAAATCGGTTCCAGTCCCCATAGTCTTCCTGTTAGGCCATGGGAGCACAGAGCAGCCGAAGGTAAGTAGAATTCTTTGAGAGCCTCGGTAGGTGAGAACATCTCCCAGGGAAAAAAGAAGCTCTCCAGACTCATTGCCTAGGGTGTGGGAGAGCGCAGAAGCGGGAGAGTGGCAGGAGCTTCCTACTCTGCCCCAGAGGTTCTGAGCTCCTCCCAGTCCTCTCAGCCCTCAGCAGGCCACAGTGAGAAGCAACCACCAGCTCCGTGGTGCACTTGAACCACAACACTATATGCTTGCTGCACTCGGAAGGGGAGTGGCGTTCGTGTTCCGGAGACTGGGAGAGGTGGGCACGGGAGGTGGACGCTGGTCAACAGGTACAGTGTAATATGTAGTCAGAGGGGGACAAGTTCCCTGTTCTAGGACTCAGGAGCGTGAACATGGTCATCACAGCAAGGCACTAAACATCTCAAAATGGCTAGAAGAGGATTTTGAAGGCACTCAATATAAAGAAGTGATAGAGGTTTTAAGGGGGGAAGCTGCCGGTACCCTGATTGGATTCACCCAGGGTGTCTGAATCAAAGCACCGTTGTCCCTCCAGCAAACAAACAAACAAACAAAAAAGATGCACTCAGAAATAAAGTTGAGAATATTCTGATGCTTAGACAAGGCCCTTCATTTTCTGGAGGTACCAGAAAAATAGGAAATCCTCAAGGGCCATCACTCATTGGGCTCAGCTGACCACAGCTCGGTCAGCTGAGGAGCGGAAGCCGTGGCCACATCTTACTGCCCCAGGTTACCGGGAAGTTGTGCGGTCCATGAGGTCAGACTGGAGGGGGCCTTTCTGTGTTGTTGCCACCCTTACTCTCAAAGCACAGTACTGGGTGATCTCTTCCTTCCTAAAGACCTCAAGTAGGGGCACTATTATGCAGACAAAAGCCATCACCATTTCAAATGGATGACCAGAACAATGGCATTCCAGGAAAGGAATGGGAAGTTAACACACTTGGTGTCGGTGGGTGACCCTAGAAAGTAGGCAGAACGTAAACCTCGTAAACCTTGTGGAAACAGAATTCTGTTGTTCTTTTGCTTGCCGATTTGAACAAATGGGCTATTATTTGAAATGACAAATGAGTTTAGGTGACTAGGAGATAGAGCTCTAATCTCTAGACCTTCCTCTATACTCCCTGGAGAAGCCAGATAATACTTACACAATCATTTAATTCTGGAAAATGTGCAACCATATATACAGATATATGGAGACATTCATATCCGTTATAGGGGAATGAAGAAGGGTCAAGAGACTGGGGTGTGGGTGACAGGGTGATTCTGCATTAGGACCAGGGGCAAGTCATATTGTTACCACATGCACCTGTGATCGCACAACAACTCAGCTGCTCAGTAAGAATCTTAACAAAGCTGGAGTTAGAGTATTTCTAATGTGGATGGAAAGATGACATCATGGCACAGGGGACTCTCAACTGAGAACCAAGGATCTGTGACCTAGAATCCACACCCTGTCATTAACTAGTGATGACCCGACTTATCCCACTGTCTCTTAGAGGGCAGTTTCTCTTCTTTGAAAAAAAATAAATTTGAACTAAATACACTGAAAAACAAATTCAAGGACCAGTTACTCGGACATTTCCTCTGAAACCCTGTCTGCTCAGATTCCTAAAGCATAGCTCCTACTGCCTCCTCACAGTCACCTAAAGCCAGCCCATCAGGAGCCCTCCATTCCCTGGTCTGAAAGCCACTCGAGGGGACACATTATGTTCATGTTGTGCAGACTGCACACACCCCCGCAATAGCCACCTTGACTCACGGTGGTCCCCAGTGAGTGAGGAGGAGCGGGCAGCTGTTAAGGACCCCCTTGTTTTAGAAGTGAAGCCCTGTGTTAGTTATGGGAAACAGTTTACACACCCGTGGTCCTCCACGCTTGTTACGCACCCACGATTCCACCTCGAGGAGCTACCTGGAGGCGGTCCTACCCGTGATCCTCTGCTCCAGATGCCAGTCAAGCCCACACACCCGCTGCACACATCCAGGAGAGAGGCGCTCCATCTCCCTGTTTGGGGAACCCGGCAGTTTTGTGTGACTTTCTCCTCTAAAACCTGCTCCGTGTGTCCGTTCCTACACGCCTCTGTGTTTAATTGGTGCTGTCAGAAAGGCTACCCAGAAAATGTATCTAATGTCTTTGGGAAAGGAAGTTATGGGTTAAAGCTTCTGCCAGATTCAATCTTTGTTTTGGCATGATTCGAAAATATGTGTTGCGGCCATCTGTCTGGAATTGACTGGGTGGAACAGGGAAGCTCGCCCTGCGTCTGAGACAGGGTGGTAACCACATTTCATTGGAGAAAAATCGCAGTGAACGAAACTCGGGTGCACACGTCTGCAGATGGAACCTCCACTCTTGCGTTTGCACAGTAATGGGTTTTCTGCAAGGATGAGCAGGAATGACTTATTTTTTCTGTGTTCACAGTATGTGTAAGTCTCTGTGGGTTTAAATACATGCATGTATATTTATCCCAGCTTAACCCAAACTTTTCCTTATCACAATGGAGTCCATTTTTATATTTTTCTTTTCCAAGTTAATGACTTATTTTTAAAATAATTTTCTTTTCTAAAGATTTATTTTAAATATGATTATTTTTTATCTTTTCAATGAATCCCATTCTTCATACTCCTTGGGTTGAGTGTGGGAGCAGTGACACAGGTGGTCCCACGCGGCCAGCTGTGAGGCATGCTTCGCGGTAGACAGATCTCATCGTGAGGACGGTGGCTACAGTCTAGAGTGCCTCCTAGCTGTGAGCTGCCAAAGGCTTGATTTCAGCACTTGCTTTGCACTCTACCCAGAGCCTGCGGGGAGCGGCGCCCCAGGCAGGAGGGCTTGGCGCAGAGCCTTTATTTAGTAGAGGCAGCCCCAGCAGCAAGGGTGAAAAGTGTCGGGGAGCTGGGCAGGAGAAGCGCCAAGCAACGCATGCGTTCACTCTGGCTGCGGCTGGCAGCTCTGCTGCCCTGGCACAGAGTTCTGCTAGGGAAACGTGCAAAGACAAAGCTACAACCTGGATCTTCCTTCAGAAGGCATCAGGAGGAGCAATGTCATCTGCCCTCCTTCCCTAAGCAGTGTCACGCTGTGCCCATGGAGACCTACACTGCTGCACACCTGGGGAGCAAAGTCCCACTTCTTCACCCAGGCTCAGAAGGAGAGGGGAGACTCTGTGCCCACAGGGTCCTCGTGTGGGACTGAAAGCTGGGGGACCTCAGGACTTGGAGAGAGCCAGATCTCCTGAGAGTTCAACAGCGACATCCCCTGCAAAGGCAGAAGGAGCTTGGAAATAGGAGGGAGGCCAAGGGCACCTGAGTAGGTGGGCCAGAGAGAAGTTCAGCTGTGAGGGTCCAAGGCCGCGCCAGCTGGGGCCTTCTTTGAGAAAAAGAATGCGGAACTGTTGCTGTTATCAAAAGTCAGAAGATAAATTCTAAGGGACTGCAAGTTTAATGTCAGCAGATGCCATAAAAACCAAACTTGTAGAGAAACAGTGGTGTCTGAGTTTGGCTGCTGCCTGGCTCTCCCATCTCCCGCTCCCTCTGCCTCTGGTTCACATCCCCCTCGCACGACAATGGTTTGTGCACTGTTGCTTTCTGTAGAAAAAATAGATAATTGTGTCTTCTTAGCATCCTCGATTACATTTATTTTTTTTATTACTAATGGTCTTGAAAAGTAGCTTTCATTTTCACAGCTTCTTGTGGGATGTAAGGAGTTTTACAGTTGTTTTCAACTTTGAGGAAACTTATAGAAATCTTCCCTTATCCGTGATCTGCAAGAGTTGGAAAAGTGGATGAACTGGCAAGACAGTGAATGACTGGGCACAGCGGTGCACATCTGTTATCCCAGCTGCTCGGGAGGCTGAGGCAGGAGGACCACAAGATCAAAGCCTGGCTCAGCAACTCAGCCAGGCTCTGTCTCAAAGTAAAAAGGAGAAAATCAAAGGGACTGTTGCCTAGTGGTTAAGCGCCCTTGGTTCAATCTCTGGTATAAAAATAAATAAATAAATGGAAAGACTGCACAGTGAATCTGTCACTGTGCTCCTTGTCAACCTGGGTAGGTGTTAGTTATTATGTCAAATCAGCAGCACTCTGTCTTGTCCCAGGGAGGCCCCGAGACGGTTCCTCTCAGCTAACAAACCGCTGAAGGCTCACTGTTCCATCCAGCTGCTGACTGGGAAGGGAACCAGGACTTTTCCCCGGGAGTGGGAGTAGGAGTGGGAGTAGGCCCCGCGCTCATGCTCCTGCAGCCACGCCCCTTGTGTGCATTTCCTCCACAGCCCGGGTTCCTTCTTGTCCCCCGCTGTAGAGGCTGTGAGCCTCGATCTAGCACCTTAGGTGCAAAGCTGCGGCTCACCGCCCATCCACACACTGTGGTATTGCTACGACTTCTGCTCTTCAAATGCAGCAGTTCTGGTAACTTCCATGTCAAGTGGAAAAGCACCCGTGGTGCCCGTCTGGTGTGTGCACTGTGTCCTTGAGCATGTCCTTGTGCAAAGTGACCTTGAGTTGACAGTTGACATGAATGGCCTTCTGCTGGTGATCCACACACCTTTCAGTAGGAGGACTTTCTGTGGACCAGCATCTGGATCCTGGAATTTCCGACTCTGCTCCCCCACCCCAAGTATCTGGTGCTGGTGCCACGTGGTGACTCTGATCCTGCTGTCTATCCTGTTCTGGGTGGGCAGGCTCTGGGGCAGGAGGAGCCTGGAAGGTAATCTTCCACTAAAGTTCCTGAAAAGTTGATTCTGTACAGAAATAAACTACACCCCAAGCATAGGTCCCACCAACTGATGAGCCAATTGCATATTGTATGCCCAGCTTGAAGTCCCCTCTGCTGGGCCCCTGATGCCCATTGCCACTCTAAGGCCACTGACCTCAGGGGGAATCTACCAAAGCCAGTGCTCGAGTAGAGAGGGGCACCTGTCCTGAGCTGTGGCTATGAAAACACCTTTTCCCGTTTTCTGATCTGTGGCCAGAGGGAATGGAGGGGTGTGAACGCATCCTTCCATCCCCGCTGGCTGGGGAGGGGCCTGGGCCAGCAGAGAGCTGAGGCACCAGCTAAGTGCCTCACGAGACACCAGCTCCTAACGGGCAGAGCGTGCCCCTGAGCATTTGCACCTGCGATCACAAATCCTGGCCTGGCGAACGTGGCTGTAGGGGGCGCCCCATTGGGATTTGAGATTATTTCCCATTAAAGCAAAAACTGTGATTCCATTCTTCTGGCTGAAGAAGCAAGAAGTTAAGGTTCTTTTCTTCTGTACTGAAAAGTAAGAAAAAAAATCATCATCTTCAAGGATAAGGTGAATACCCAATATCTCAGCTTACATATAGCAGAAGGCTCGTGTGTGTGTGTATGTGTGTGTGTGTGTGTGTGTGTGTGTTTGACCATTTGGGGTCTCCTGGTGTCCATCGTGCATCCTTTCTCCCTAAAACACCCAAGCATTGCCTTTGAGAATGAATTATTAAACTGATGTATGAATGCAAGAGAGGATGTTATTTAACTTATTTCATACTAGTCTGCTGGCAGATAGAGAAGATTATATACAGATTTTATAAAGAATTACATATGACTAACAAAAAACGGCGGGGGGAATGGCAAAGGATATTTATTAACTAAGATTAGGTTAAATTGCAGAAAATAGAAAATCCATGATAAAAGGATTTAAAAGAAAAAACATTTAGTTCTCAAACAGTATCCAGAAATAAGTGGTCCAGGACTGTTAAGTAGCTTCTTAATCATGATCATGGTCTAAGACCTCTCTATTCCGTTTTTCTAAAATCTATAGTATTTGCCTTTATTTTTGATCCAAGATGGATGCTTGAGCTCCAGTCATCACATCTACATTCCATCAACTAGAAAACATATGCATTCCTCCTTTAAAAGTGTTCCCTGGAACTAGCCAGCTTTCTTTTCTTCTTTTCTTCCTCTTATGTTCATTAGCAGTTTTAGTCAAATGAATGTACTTAATTTCAAAAGAGGCTAGGAAATGTGGTTTTCATCATGCATGACCAGGCACTTCCTTAAAAATGGGGTATTATTAATTGAAAAAAATGAATGTATATTAGGGAACAGTTAATGATCTCAGGCCTAGATATACGTGGGAGATTCTCAATAGAAATATAAGCACCCAATTAAAAAGTGAACTCACTAGTAATTTTTAAAAGCCCAGATTAACATAAAACATTTCTCAATTGTCAAAAAAGAAGCGGAAAGAAACAGTTCCATCAAGGCTGCAGGGACACAGGCTCTCTTGTGTGCTATTTTTAAGGGTGTGAAGTAGTAGGGACAATTAGGAAAATCTGACACCATCTGTGTAAAGGAACAGTCCATTGCTCTTTCTCCAAAATCACACTGCCGCTCCAGCATAACAGCTGTTCGATGCAGCATCGTTTGTAATAGTGAAAATATAGACGAAAATCAGTGTTTTCTGGTTATTTTGGGGTGGGTTAGGTGAAATTTTTTTACAGCTGTGGACTTCCAGCCAGACATTAACAAGAATAAAAAGTGCATACCTGCTTGAAAATATCTCCCAGCCTAGGCCAGTGTGCCCCGTGTCACAACACTGTGTCCCTGCAAGTCACGTGCTTGTGCATTTTCCGTACTTCAGGCTGGTGTACCTGGATTTGGCAGATGGAGGAGGTGGGAGAGTGGGTTGGTTTGGGGATTCTCGGTGAATAGGAGCAGTCACTCTGCTTTATAGAATATTTTATTATTTATATTTTTACAAGAATTGTTTCCTTTTAATTTTTTGGATGCAACATATTGTCTTTATATTTGCTATCATTTACGGCTATGAGAATTTGGTGGTTTGCCTGCATATTTCTTATGTATTGCTATGTCAACAAAACAGGATCATGCAGTTTGCAGAATTCTGTATCTGATTTTAATTTTATTACCTAGCATCATGTTGGTAGCATTATCCTAAAGCATTCACATTTCAAAAGTTTATTTTAGTGTTTTTCTTCAAACAGATACTATTTCAGGTTTAAATGGTTCCAAGTTTTGAAAATTTGTTGGCAATGTTTAAATCAATTAAATATTTGCCAATGATGATATTTTATGTATTTATATTTCATGAATTATTTACAAATATATACATAAATATTTTAAAGTAGTTTCAGTGAACATCTTTGTTGAAATCTTTGCACATTTCTTTGTTCCTAAGAGAAATTGCTAGAAACAGTATGTTGTGTTAAAAGTATTTATGCAATCCTTTAACTCTGGAAAATGCACAATCTTTTATATATGTGTATATATATATATATAACGCACAATCATATATATACATATATATGTTGTGTCTTTTATGGGGGAAAAGAGAAGAGTCAGGAGACTGTGTTGTGGTTGTGAGTCTAGGTTAGGATTAGAATTGGGAGCATATCATTTTGTTATTACATACACATTTATGATTGTATAACAACATAATTCCTCAATAAATTTTTTTAAAGTAAGAAAATAAAATTGTGAGCTTTTAAAAACTCTTAACACAAACTGCTCCCCACTATGCTTTCAGGAAGTTGTGCTGTTGTTTCCAGCCCCGCTGGTGATGCACATGAGAACCCATCTCCCCAGAACACACCACTGTTGGATTTTTAGTTTAAGAAAGCTTGCAAATGTGCCAGGAAGGCAAAAGGATATTTTATAATTAAGTAAGTTCAAATTACTTTTAACCATGAAGTCAACAGTTTTCAGTACTTGCTATGTTAGGTCTGTTAATGCTGTTGAGCTACATTCTGTGGCCGTATAATAGCATTTTTACTGAGTTGTACATGTTCTTTACATATTGAGGATGATTATTTTTGCCATGATACTTGTTGCTATTGTCCTCAGGTTTTAATTTGCCCAGTTCCTTCTGTGCTGCTTTGGGCATGAAGAATCTCCTATTATTTTAATACATCACTAATTGTTTTCTCTGAAAATCTTATCTGAACACAGGCTGTGTGTCTGGTACTGTGCTTGAAGACTGGACTTTGGTGGTAAATAAGTTCCTGTATCTTTTCCTTGTGTTGATCCCAGAAAGGTATTTTTCAGGGAAGAGAAAGTACATTTTTGGTGGCCCTGTCATACAAATAACCTCAGAGTGATTTCTGTAATCACAGGTGTACATGTATTTTAATAAAGTTTGGGAAATCTTTTATCAGGATACAAGAAATGTGTGAGTTTATCTCTAGCATAGATCTCTGTTGGTGCTTTCATGCACCATTACCTCTAAAAGGGAATCCCGGCTTAGACCTTATTTGTGCCCTTTATTTTTCCTGACATGAACGGATAACCAAGAAGCCTGTAAGAAACGAAATCTGCATTTATAATTCTGTTGACTTGACACCTGGGTTCGGAACTTCGTTTTTGAAGTCTACGTTCTCAAGAACACAATCCCAGTAAATCGAGGGTACTGAGGCATTTATAGGGAGATGCTATTAAGTGAATGTGTCCAGGCCTAACCAGAGCCTTAGCAAGCGGCCCACGTTAACCCCTGCAGCTGCTGCTCCACCTGCAGAGCTGCGGGGCCTTCCTGCCCCTCTAGCCCAACTTCTGCTCTTCCATGGTGATCTGCAGCTGCAGAAAGTCGGTAGAAACCCATGTACCTGAGTCCCACGGCCTGGCTTTTGGGGTCTTCCGCCTTCTAGCTCTCTGCAGGGCGTACAGTCCTCGCTAGTTGCACACCTTCTGTGAGCATGGTTTCCTTGCCGTCCGCTAACCCATCTTCCCCCTGGATGATTTCTGTTTGCAGGTGGATGCGATGCCCAGTCATTTCTGCTTTGCTGTGAGTTTCTGAACCCACCCCTGTGCGATCCTATTTCTGTAACTTCCCCATCAAAATATGTCTCCAGTGCTTCCACCTGTACTCCTTCCCTCACAGAGAATGAAGCCCAGGCTTGCGGCAGGGCTGGGAACAGCCTGCTCAGCTGGCCACCGCCCTCTTTCCCTGCATAGTCTGATTAGGTCCTGCACCTGCTGCTCCTGGGTTTCGTTTCTTTTCTTTTTTTTCCTGAACAACCTTACAAGATTTTAACAAAATAATTAAAATGTGTATATATTCTGGACATTGCAATTAT